>QKWP01001236.1:0-50428 GCA_003550325.1 Gigaspora rosea | reverse complement strand
TTTCTTCCACCTGGTGAAGGAGAATCAACAAAAGACGAAGAAGATGAGGTGGTTGAAGAAGAAAGGGGTCAAGGTAAAAAGAGAAGAAAACCGCAACAATTCGAAAGTGTAATTATAAATTTTTAAAATTTATATAAACAAAAATTTTACTATAAAAAGTTAATTTAAATATTTTAATATTAAATTATTTAGTCTTCTTGAAAGGGCAAGCATGTAAGAAGAACAAAAAGCCCTATAAATATTTCGGATGCGGAAACTTCCCAAGCAACTCCTGAAGCAACTCCCAAAGCAACTTAAGAAGAACCTCCAGAGGGATCTACTGCTAGTGCTGGACACTTGGCAGAACCACTGGAGGGATCTACTGCTAGTACTGGACACTTGGCTATGCACGATGAACCACAGGAGGGATCTTCTACTGCTAGTGCTGAACACTTGGCTACACACGATGCTTAAGAATCTTAATTTATATATATATATATTTTTTATTTTATTTTTTTTTTATTTCTGTTTATTTTTTTATTTATAAATTTATTTATTTTTTTTTGGGCAATCCTGCCTTTATTATTTGAGATAAGTATACTACTCTAGGATTTTAAGACTAATGCCTACGATTCCCTTCCTATCACAATAAAAACTCATCTGGTTAACGAAGTACCTAAATGCGATCTGCCGCAGTCAAGATTTGTCTCCAATTTTCTGTTTTCTAACACATAGAAAACTTTCAAATTATCATTAATAAGCTCTTGCTGGCTTTGTCAGGACAACCCTTATTCTTTATTTTTCCGTGGTTTGGCCGATGACATCCAAAATGGTCTCATCGCACCTTCTATCCAATTTCCCAGAATGCGCTTTGTTTTTTTCACCAACTTCTTGAATTTGCCTATAGGCTTGTCCTCTACTTTAGGCCCGCCCTGTGTAACCTTCCCATTACTTGCTTTCTTCCTTTTCTGCTAACTTTCCACTTCTTTAGTGTCCTCATCCCTTGCATCGACTTTACGCTTCCTTACTTTCTTTATGTTTCTTTCTTTTTCCCATTTAGCTACAGCTTCGCATCTGGGTTTCCAAATTTTTTCTGTAAATTTATCATACATTCTTTCAAAAATTTCGTTTTTCTCCTTTATTTCTATGGGTGACTCTTCTTGCTTCATTACAGGAACCAGACCTTGCATTAAAAGCTTTCTTCTCTTTTTCCTATCTTCATCACTATTTCCGGCCCAGATGGTTTCCCATTTTCATTTTTGTTCAGGGCCTCAATCTAACTTTCTATCTTCGAGAGTACCTCGGCCTCGTTGTCTTCCCATACTTTTTGTAGCGGAATACATTCTGCTAGGTGATCTTGTGTCTCTGTCTTGCTATAGCATGTGATGCATTGGTCTTCTGTATAAATCTTCGGATATCTTTGGTGTAGGACTGACATCGTAGGCAACTGCTTATTTATTCTTTTAATTCTATGCACCCACCTTCTACTACCCTTTTTATTACGGCAGTTTCTACCTTTTATTTTATTCAGATGCAACCATGTGCTTTTCCAGTCTATTTCCACCATATCATTCCCTTCTTTTAAATCCAAACCTAGTGCTACCGAGCTTACCCACCCTACATCGTAGATTGATATAATTACATCTTTCATGAACTTCCTCAATGGCCTGTCTACGATATGATTATTCTATCTTGGTACAATTCTTAAACCTTTTGTCCAACCACTACTTATACTATATCCTTCGCCTCTGACAGCACCTTCTTTTGCGAGTTTATCCGCTTCCTCATTACCTCTTATTCCTAAATGCGCCTTTATCTTAACTAGCTCTAAATTTATCTCCTTTTTTCCACACAATCTCTAATCGCCCTTAACCAGTTTCTGTTACTTAGTTTTAGCTCCTTTCGGACCGAACTGAGTTTCACATTTTGGTTGATTAAATTTATCGCGTTGTTACTGTCGGTAAGTATTCTTACTCTTGCCTTGCATGGCACGGCTAACAATGCTGTTGCAATTGCACCAAGCTCAGCCCTTGTTGATGACGGCCAATCAATTATTGCTTCTTGAAACTTATATCTTCATCGAATTCTTTTGGTTCCATATTCATTGGGTATGCTTTCCATCCGATCCCCATTCGTCGCTTAGTCACCTCCCCGTTCTGTGCTTCTATTATCTCCATAGAACCGTCCATGAATTTATTTATAAATTTATTATATTTTTATATATATATATATTTTTTATTTTATTTTTTTTTATTTCTGTTTATTTTTTTATTTATAAATTTATTATATTTTTATATTTTTATATATATTTTATATTATTATTTTTTGATTAAATAAATATTTAAATTTTGAATAATTTTAAATACTCTGAAATGTTGTGAATACTTTTAAAGTTTTGTCATATAATTGTAATTTCTGTCTTTCTACTTTTGTTTAATATTTTAATATATTTAAAATAATGTTTATGATTTGCGAAATATTTTGAATTTTTCAGAATAAACTATTCTAATTTTGTTTTATTGATAAATTGTATTATTTTTTAAATACTCTGAACTGTTGCGAATGCTTTCAAAATTTCGACATATAATTTTAATTTCTGTCTTTTCTACTTTTGTTTAATATTTTAATACATTTAAAATAATGTTTACGTTTTGCGAAATATTTTGAATTTTTCAGAATAAACTATTCTAATTTTGTTTTATTGATAAATTGAATCATTTTTTAAATACTCTGAACTGTTGCGAATACCTTCGAAAATTTTGTCATATAATTTTAATTTCTGTCTTTTCTACTTTTGTTTAATATTTTAATACATTTAAAATAATGTTTACGTTTTGCGAAATATTTTGAATTTTTCAGAATAAACTATTCTAATTTTGTTTTATTAATAAATTGAATCATTTTTTAAATACTCTGAACTGTTGCGAATACTTTCGAAATTTTGTCATATAATTTAATTTCTGTCTTTTCTACTTTGGTTTAATATTCCGGTTCATTATTTGGTTTCTAAAACTCTATAATTTGATTTGCGTTATTTAAATTCTTCAAGACTTTTTAATTTTCACAGTTCATATCTCGACAAAATTTGAAGCTATCTTGTGAATTAAATCATTAAAATAGCTTTAAAGTTCATCGAGATATGTATAAGCTGATGTATTAAATTTTTTAAAATGTCAATCCGTATTCCAAATAAATTATACAATGTAAAATTACTATATTGGTTAAATAAATTTAAATTTTTCTATTGGTCAGATAATGAAAATCAAAACAACATAATTTACCATATTGGTCAAATAAATTATAAATTCTTCTATTGGTCAGATTTATGAAAATCAATAAAATAATGTTTACGTTTTGCGAAATATTTTGAATTTTTCAGAATAAACTATTCTAATTTTTTTTTATTATAAATTGAATCATTCAAGTTATTTAAATATATTCGAAATACTTTCTTTATTTTTCGATATTTTAGTTAATTGTGATAATTAATAGTTTCGAAAACTTTTAAATAATTTTAATTATGTTTAAGATTTTTTAAGATTTTTTATTAAAAAATATATTTGTTTACTAAATATTCATTTGTTTTGTCAAAGCGGGGAATTACATGAACTTGATTTCTAATTGCTTCAATATCAATTACATTAAATAATTCAGTTAATTTAAGCCAAGGACATCCATAATAATATGGATTCCTGTCGGATTTAAAATCATACCACCGAATTAATGCTAGATTATGTGTTAAAGATTCCTTATTATATTCAAGTTTCACTAATAAATATATCTAAAAATTAAATATTAAAAATTTATGTTAATACTGTATTTTAAAAAATTAAAAATTAAAAATTAAACCATGAAAAATACCTGTCCATAACAGATTCCTTGATCTGATATATATTCAAATAGTTCTTCAGAATTCATAGCAACTGCTACATTGCTATGCCAGGCTTTTCCATAAAAATTATCAGTTGCTCTAATTATAGCCCCATTTTCTAAAGTTACTGAGCTATATATTTTAACTATATAATTACCTAAATTAACATTTGCTGAATTAAAATATATAGTTAAATGTTCTAAAAGATTTTCAAGTCCAAAATATATTTTAGAACTTGAATTATAGTCTTTTAATTGTTGGTTAATAAATTCCTGAGCATTATTTAAACTAAAAGTCCAAATTAAATTTGTAAATTTATAAGGGCTTATAGTTTTAAAATTTTTTGATTTGCCTGATAATAATTTCGTTGCAATAGCCTGCCTCTGAATCTATTTAATTTAAAATAATTTAGTAAAGTTTTATAAAAAAACTAAATATTATTAAAAAAATTTAAATATTTACCGATTTCATTATTTGAATTTCTATATTTTGTTTATTAGTTAAATGATAAGGCGTTTTAACAAAATCTTTATGAAGACTTTCATAGGTTTCAGTGGAGAACCCATTTAAAGTACCATACTGTCTAATTAAATCAACAGTATGGTATACCTATGAATGTAATTTTGGAAATTTTAATTCTGATGAAGTACTTGTTTGAAAAATATTAATAAACTGTTGAGCCCAATTTATTATTAAATTCTAGAAATAATTATATTAACATTAGTTATTAAAATTAGTTAATTAAAATATTAAAATATTGATAAATAAATTCGAATAAATTCGAAATATTGCGAATTACCTCAAAATCTTTCAAACTTTGGTCATCAAATTCTTCAGATCGACTCATAATATACATATTATTCCAAACTTCATAAAGATTCAAAAACTTTTTATTTAATGCTTCACTAATATCTAAGTTATCCAGAACAAATATCATAACTTTCATAAGATTACGATATTCATTAGCTGTAACTCTAGAAAGTTATTGAATTCCATTTTTGAATATTTTAAGTTCTGGAAATCTAGGAATATTTGCTAATCTTTATCCATTTTATCAAGTATTGAAGCTCCATATAATTGTTTAAAAGATCATATGTAAAAGTAATTTGATAGTTAAATAATCCCAAATCTAAATGATGCATTCTATCAATTACCGTGGCTTCGTAAATATTGATATCTCTAAAATAAAAAATTGATATTAAATTATATATTATATATTACGAATTTTAATCTTTTTTAAAATAATTTAAACTATTTTAAAATATTTCGCAATGATTCGAAAGTTTTAAAATTATCTTAAAATTTGTTAAATTAATATTAAATATTTCACAACGTTTCGAAAATTTTAAAATTAATTTAAAAATTGTTATAGTAAAATTAATATTAAATATTTCGCAATGTTTTGAAAATTTTAAAATTAATTTAAAAATCGTAATAGTAAAATTAATTTTAAATCTTAAATTATTCAAAATATTTTAAACACATTTGCATATTTAATTAATTAGAATATTAAATTTACCTAAATTTCCAAAAAATATTTGGTACCGATTTCAATGCTTACTGTTTGTCCTTTGTACTTATTATAATAGTATTGTATGTTTTCATGATTTCTAAGTTCCATATCTTTTTTAATAAGATTTGTATTTGTTAAATTATCTCTTTTTACTAAACAAAATGGCAAGGATGTTTAGACTTTGTTGATTTATATTAAGCAAAAGGTTGCAGCTTCTGGCCAATCTGCGATTATTGTTGAAATTTTTTGGATAGAACCAAATAAATTTGTTATTAAGTAACAAATTAGTTCTGTTTTTTGAGAATGATTGAATTGGTTCTAAAATTATGTCTAAACATTTATGAAATATTTGTCTTTTTATTTCTTTTCCTAAATTAGAAGATTTTATTATTGGCAAATAACCCAGTAATTGTTTTGCATCAGGTTTATTTTTGCGCCATGTAGGTATATTTCCAATTGATAAATATATTGTGTGAAGCTGACTTTTATCCAATGAGTGGCATCAGAATATAAAATAATGAATAAAATTTTTGCACCAGTTGGTAAAGTACTTTGAGTAGTTTCCACCATTGTCCATTATTTTGCTCTTTATAAATATTTTCTTTACCATTCTTTAAAAAAAAATTAATTAATAAAAACAAAATAAATATGTATATAAAAATAATATTAAAGTTAATATATCTTAGTAGTTTTATATAATTC
The DNA here is from genome assembly GCA_003550325.1 of Gigaspora rosea. Taxonomy (NCBI): domain Eukaryota; kingdom Fungi; phylum Glomeromycota; class Glomeromycetes; order Diversisporales; family Gigasporaceae; genus Gigaspora; species Gigaspora rosea. The sequence continues at coordinate 44,363 of QKWP01001236.1, read as the reverse complement.
TTCATATTCAAGTGCAAAAGTTTGAAATATATCAGGAATTTCTAATATATTTGAATGCAACTCATTAATTGCATATGATATAAGAATTACTCAGTATTATCATGATCCAATACTTTAGTTTTCATATATGACAAATTATATTTTATATTATTCATAAATAGTTTTCCTTGTTTAATATTTTTTGGTAATAGAGATTTGGAATGATTTGAATGCTTATTAAAGAATGAGATAATCGCATTTCTAGCTGCATTACTTAGTTTATATTTTGTAACCAAAAACCATTAAATCAGCATAAGCTTCGTTAGGAAATTCATTATATTCTTGATTTTCATCGTTAGATGAATTATTTCGCATATCTTCGAAATAATCTGCGCTAACTGAAATATCATCAGATAATTCACGATAATCTTGTGAAGTATTTTCAAATTCATCAAGAATATTAGTATTAGGATCGACTTCAAAATTTTTTGAATATGTGTTATCCTCTAATTCAAAAGACATATCTGCTAAATTCTCAGACAAATTATCATCATTAGATAAATTCGCAATATTACTATCTAAATTAATATTTTGCACAGGATTGCTAAAGTTAATATCTTTAAATGAAATTGTTTTAGAGGTTTTAGAGGAAGAGGAATATCCAATATCTAATTGGTCTTTATTAATATCATCTTGAGGCAATTCATCAAAAAGCGAAGACTTGCAAAAAATCTCAGAACTTTTGGCATAAACTGGAACATCTCCGACAGTATTAAGACACTTGGTCATATGTTTACTCAATCCATTTGGTGATGAAAAATAACGTTGGCAGATAGAACATATGTAGCTAGACATTTTATGAGATTAGGATTATATTTGATATTTAAAGAGAAATAGTTTATAATAATTTCAATTTGATTTAAAATTTTAAAGATATTTGAAAATAAAATTTTTTACGAAAAAAATAAAGAAGTTTTTAATCATTTTTATATCTTTTTGAAAGTATAGAAATTCTGTTTATATTTTAAATTAAACTAAAGTATTTAATTTATTATGTTGGCATTTATTGAAAATTATGTTTCATAAAAATATTTCAAAACGATGCGAGATAATTCGAAATAATTAAAATTTATGTATAAGTTCAATAAATATTTAATTTAAAAATTATTCAATTCGTTACGATATACTTTAATTAATTTCGAAATTATGCGAAAAAATTAAAAATTTATTAAATACATTATTATTTAAATTATTCAATTCGTTACGATAATCTTAAATACTTTGTAATTTTTCAAAAAAATGCGAAATAATTAAAATTTATCAAATTTCATTTATTTAATTTCACAGCATATCTGCAAATACAGTCTAACCCCGCAATAGTCACATCTGAAATAGTCACATTTTCTTGAAATTTATATACCAATCATTTGCAGTAATATAAAATTAACTCTCGCTATAATCACATGATGTGACTATTATTATGTTTCTCTCACTATAGTCACGTCAAGTTTCTGCCAGACAGTGTGACTATAGCGGGGTTAGACTGTATATGTGCGATTATTAAACATTTATTAAGAAAATTAATGCGATTAATTAATTCTGCATAGTATTAACAGAGAAGTCATTGGCCACGTTATGGCATATGAAACAATGAGAGAAGAATACCAAGCTTAAATATAGCCCACTGATTGAATGAACTTAACTAGCACAATTTTGGCATTCTGGAATAAATGATAAAACACTTTGTAATTTCTTGAAATAATTAAAAGTTATCAAATTTCATTTATCTAATTTTCACAGCATATTTGCGAATTTATGTGCATTATCAAACATTTATTAAATTTTTTAAGTAAAATTAATGCGATCGATTAATTTTACTCTATATAGTATTACAGAGAAGTTGTTGGTCATGTTATGGCATATGAAACCACGAGAGAATACCAAGATTAAGTGAATTGTGTATTATCTGAGTTACCCGCAGGTGGGGGTGATGCGGGTTGACTCGCCCCTTTTAAATACTCATTGATTACCTTGTAATTTGTATTGTTGTTTTATTTTAGATCGTTAAGTAACTTAACGATCTGAGTTATTTTTTTTAAACTGTGATCGTGAACACAATTCAAGTGACTTAACAATTGATTCTAATTTTGCACAGCATACCTAACAGGTGATCTGTCAGATGACCCATCAGGTGACCTGGTAGAGCCTTTTTTTAACTAACCTGTTTCACCCGGATGGCAGGGTGAAGATTTTTTAGACGGGCAATTTACTAAGCACAGCCCACTGATCAAATAAACTTAACTAGCGCAATTTTGGTATTCTGAAAAGTTACAAATTTCATTTATTTAATTTTCACAGCATATCTGCAAATTTATGTGCAATTATTATATATTTCAAAATTATTTGCATTAGACTAATATTAGACCATGTAGAAGTTCACTGAACATGCATGTGAAACTATGAAATAGTATAAAAGGTATTATTGTCTTGCCGATTTTTAAAATACAATCAATTTTTGAAAAATGAAAATCCTTATTAAATTTTGCCATAAATAGTAAACAATAGATAGTTTTTATATCATCAACTTTCAATTCATTACAATATACTTTAATTAATTTCGAAATGTTTCAAAATTATGCGAAGTTATTAGAAATGTATTAAATCAATTATTTTTTTTAAATTATTCAATTCATTACAATAATCTTTGTTTATTAAAGCTAAAAATTCAAATAAAATAATTGGTGGATGTATTGTTCTCGTAATTGTTCTAATATTTTTTATCTAAAGAACATAGGAATAAGTAAGTTGTTTTATATAAATCTACTTCTAAATTTTATATTGAAAGAATATTACTAAATTATTCTGAATAATATAATCAAGCTTTTTGCAAATATTTAAAAGTTTTTACAAGATTTTGCAAGATTTCGCAGGATTTCACAAAATTTCACAATTTTAGCCAAGGAACAGGTGGTCAAACTGATCGACAATTAAATCAACTTATGGAGAAAAGCCATGGTGAAAAAGAACTGTTTAAAATTTTATATTTATTTATTATTATATATTATATATAATTTTGCTATTTCTCAAAAAATGTGAAATAATTGAAATTTGTTTCGCAGCAAATATAAAATTAATATAACACAAAATCCAGTTCAAGTAACTTCTGTATAATGGATTAAAAGAAAATTTGCACAATTATTAAACATTTATTAAATTTTTTTTAAAAAATTATTAAACATTTATTAAATTTTTTTTAAAAAATTATTAAACATTTATTAAATTTTTTTTAAAAAATTATTAAACATTTATTAAATTTTTTTTAAAAAATTATTAAACATTTATTAAATTTTTTTTAAAAAATTATTAAACATTTATTAAATTTTTTTTAAAAAATTATTAAACATTTATTAAATTTTTTTTAAAAAATTAGTGTGATTTTTACTCTACATAGTGTTAGTAGCGAAGTCATTGGTCACGTAATAGCATGTGAAATCATAAGCCAAGGTTAAGCACAGCCCGCTAACTTATCACAAGTGATCATTGCCGCATAATTATAAATTTTTAATAAAGATTTAGAGTTAGGGTCAGGTAGGGTCTGGGTTAGAAGGATTTGTTTATGTGTAAAATTTAATGCTAAGAATTTTTACTTATTGCCCAAAGACTTGTTATCATAGTAAAATATTTCGCTATTAAAGATTTTTTGGATTTTTTCTTTGCTTCTTTATTGTTTTGATTACATGAGATCCTGCAATCCGATTGGCTGAACATATGAGCGGTGATGATCACCTGTGGTGATATTAAATTTTACCATAAAAGTAAACAATGGATCATCAATCAACATTGTTATTTTTACAACTTTCAACAACTTCGCAACTTCGCAACATACCGCCAACCTTCGCAACACCACTTAAGCCCTTTTTTTTATTTATTTTATTACAAAAATTTGCACTTTTTTAATATTTAGTTACTTTGTTTTAATTATTTTTTAAATTTTATAAATACAACCAACTTTATATTAGTTTTTTTGTTCGACTAATTTTTCTTTAAGTTTTTTTTTTATTTTTCAAATTATAACTTATTAGGTAAATAATTCTATATACCGTAATATACTGTATAACTTTTAATTCTAGATTTTTTAATTAATATATATGTAGTTGCTGATACTGTAAATAGCAAACTGGCAATTTGCTAGCATATATATTAATTGAATTTAAAATCCATATATGATTGTAGACAGTGTAAATATAAGTAGTAAAACCTCTGGTAAGCTCTAGCCATACGAATGTGATGGATAACTATCTTGCTAAGTCTGCTGGCTTATATTTTTTATATAAGTCTTTATCTTCTGGCTCACCATGAGATCATTGATTTTAAATTCTTTATTTTTATTTTATTTTTTATATTTTATTTTTAATTATTTTTTAGCACTAATTATTAATAAACTTTTAAATATATACACATTTTTTTTTTGTGTTAAAGTTCCCGCTTTGGGTGAGAGTTTATTTAATCAAGCCTGTGGATCAAGGGCGCCTCTTTGGGCGCACCCATAATTGAGTTACATTGAATGAGAGTACAACTAGCCACACTACAACTTTTGGTTGTCTAATTTAAGTAGTCCGCCCGAAGGTTCTACACTAGTTGCCATACCTACAACCCAACTAGGGGATTGCCTATTTAAACCCTCTGGTCCAACGCTTCGCATGTCAATCCTACTTGTGATCACCGGTACAGCTCTCCGATGCATTAGTCAGTCGAAGACAGTCCTGGATGCTACCTACATCTCCTTAGGACTAATTTATCCTCACAGGTAAACTTGGCAGAGCAGTCCCTGTCCCACACAGGTATTACCTACACTTCGGTAACTTACGCACTCACCGAGGCAAGCAACTTGCAGTCAGGGGGTACCTAACCACTACCATTACCTACTTCTGCCCTTGTAAGGTTCACACCGATCCCGGTACCCACCATTACTTTTCCTACCGGTCCATTACCGGGTGCCCCAAACTTCCAAACCAGTTGGCCCGAAAGGGTTGATCTACCCAGCATTAGGTGCTACTATGGTTTTTCTTCCCCTGGTACCTAATTTCAGAACATAGGTCCTTTTCCTCCGGTACGACTCCGGCGGCCAGGTTGGTGGACTCTCTCCTCCGAAGGTTATATCGTCCAGTTCTCCAGCTCCGGTTTCTGATATTCCAGTTCTGGTAGCACCGTCAAAGATCGTTGCTACCTCCTTACTCGGGACTTTCCAAATGGGTTTCTATTTCCTGGTTCCATGGATTTGTCTGTATCACCGGACACAACTTCGCCCGAAAGCTCCAATTCGAGATGGTAACCAAGGACTACAGGTGATATACCCAACCGATCGACAGGAAACGGTTACCGTAACACAGGTCTATTTTTCCAAAGCATCGCCAGTGGGATTTGAACCCTAGACCTGCCACTTGGGGGTGACAACTTACCAACTTCCCTAAGTCGCCACAATATATATACATTTTGAAAGGATGTTGTTCGAATTTTAAATAGGATTTGGCCCTCTGAAGAAACAACTAACCACAAGACGGCATACGCAATGGCGGTATGCCAATCTATTCTTAGCCCAAACTACGAAAAGTTAACGATTTCTGAAAATATCGTTAAAGAAGATCTTGAGAGATATCAAGTTATTATTATTATTATTATTATTATTGTTATTAGTATTATTATTATTAACTAAAAATTTGTTCAATTTTTTGAAATAAAGCGAATGTTAGACTGACGTGAATCGTTTTCGATATTAATTTCGGAGGATATAAAAGAAAGAAACGAACCAGAAGAATTAGAAGAAAGAAACAAACCAGAAGAATTTGAAGAACAATTAGAAGAATCCAAACGAGTAGATTTATACATAGATTATATAGAAATATTATTACTTTTTTTTTATAATTATTTTAAACATTTAAAAAATTTATAGGATATGTCTAATTATCTCAAACGACCTTTGCAATCCTCCAAAAAAGTAAGTTTATATTTTAAAATATAAATTTTTTTTTTTTTAACTTTAAAGGCTGGGTACTATGCCCGGGATTTTATTATGAGTTATTAGGACGTAATATTTATTACATAAATAAGGATACAACTAGCCACACGTGCACTTTTGGTGCCTAATTTAAGTAGTCCGCCTGAAGGTTCTGCACTAGCTGCCATATCTACAACCCAACTACGGGAATTGCCTATTTAAACCCTCTGGTTCACGCTCTTCCTATTACTACCTGTTACACTGCACAAGCGCAGATATTAAGGGGCCCCAACTCCTTTAGATAAATCATCAGCCTAAGGGCTACTTTATCCTTGCACCAACTGCCTACCGTTATCTTCTGTGTCCCATTCCACTTTGGATACAGAGTTAGCAACAAAGCCGCCTGCTCTTATTAGGTTCATTCCGATCCTGGCCACCCACCTTCTTTTGGTAGTGCTGTTGTAGATCTTCACTATTACCTCCTAATTTGGGATTGCAAAATAGACTTCTATTTTTCCGGTTCCCTGGATTTTACGGTATAACGATAACACCATTGCGCCGTAGCTCCCATTCAAGATGGTGGAACCAAGGTAACAGGTTTTTTACAACCCAACCGATTTGAGCCACATGGTTACTGAACACAGGCCTATTGTTCAAAGCGTTAACAGTGGGATTCGAACTGTCAACCTGCCGCTTGGGGGTATATAAATTTTTTTTTAAATTTTTAAATTGAATTTTTATTTGAAAAAATATTTTTTAGGCAACAAAAAGGCTAAGAAAAGATGAGTATATTTAAAATTTCTTAAAAATTTGCGATTTTTTGTATTGTGTTCAAATTTTAGAAATTTTTAAATATATTTAAAAAGATGAAGAATCTACAACTTTGACAAAAAATATAGATTATAAATTCGATGAAGAACAAGAAGATCCTGATAATGACGCAAAAACTTTTTTTTTGTTTTGTTTTTTTTATATACAAATAATGCTACTTTTTTTTGTCTTTTTTTTTTATTTTTTAATAAAAATGCTATTATTATTTTGCTTTATATTTGTAATTTTTAAATTTTTTTAAAAAATAAAGTTATTAATAAATTATATATGCATTTATTATAATAAAATATGTAATATTATTTAAAAATATATATTTAATTTAAAAATGTAATATATATAATAATAAATAAAAAATATAAAATTTTATATTCAATTGCAAAAATTTTAAAAAAAATTCAAAATTTTGCGAAATATTGCAAAATATTGCAGATTTAAATGATAATATGCGAAATATTACCTCCTGCGGCCCCTAAAGGGATAATTAGATAGAGGTTTGCATTTTTTTGGCCTATTTCGCAATATTTCGCAATATATTTTGAAATATTTCGAAATTTATTTCGAAATATTTCAAAAGAAATGCATGCCAAAATCTTTCGAAAGATTGTGCATATTTCAAAAGATTTCGCATCGATCGCAATTCTTTCGAAAGATTTCAGCATGCAATATCTTTCGAAAGATTTCGTATTTTTTTTTGCTGATGAGTATATTTTTTTGTATATTTTCAGGCGATCGATTAATCAAAATCAGTCCTGTGAGTCACATATTTGTTGATTTGCTCTTTGCAAATCAATCAGCATGTAACTCATGTGATCTAATTTGATTGGTCGATCACAGGGTCGACATGATGATGGATTACTATAAAATAACACCCAAAAATTAATTTAAAATAAAAAAATAATTTAAAATAATTTAATTGATAATCTGTTTCCAAATAAGGGAGCCATATATAGGGGTCTGCTAAAGCCTTGTACCCACGTGACCTTTTATATGTAGATCAGCCAATCAGAATTATGAAATTTTGTTTACACAGAGAAGTCAAAATCAAAAAAAATTGCAAAAATGTAAAAAACGATAGTTTAAACCCGTTTTGGTGCATTAATAAAAATGTAGAGAAGGTAATTTTATCTATATTTATACCCTTTCCTAATGGTAAACTAACCCTAACCCTAATTTTAACTAAAATTTCAAAAGTCACGTGGGTACAAGGCTTTAGTGATCCCCCATATATGGTAAATTGCAATGCACAAATTTTATGATTTACTATATAAAATTGCTAAGCCACAAATGCTACTTTACAACAAAGTGAAGTAGTTTTTCTACTAAGTTATATCTTCAATTTCTAAGTATTTTGTAGAGCATAATTTTCTGATTTTAATATATCTGCTGATCTGTAAAATACCCTAAAAATTATGACGGTCCTAAATTTGACATATAGTGCATCAATTATTTGACATATACTGACACTTATTTACTTGTTATATAGTAAAATTTATTTGTTATACAGTATATACTGGTATATATTTTTTCTTTACTTGTTAAACATAATACAAAAAAATAAAAAAATAAATAAATAATAACAATAGCCAATAATAATTTTTGTTTATTTTAAAAAACATGAACTTTAACAATAATAACGTTAAAAAAAAGGAAATTAGTAAAGAAAACTCCAACTATTCTAAAAGCAAAATAATTATATATAAAACTCCTAAACGTAGTTATAAATATAATATTATTGAGCCAGGTTTTTACCCTTCAAAAACTTATTTAGCCTATACTTTAAAACCAAATGCATATAAANTTTTCTGATTTTAATATATCTGCTGATCTGTAAAATACCCTAAAAATTATGACGGTCCTAAATTTGACATATAGTGCATCAATTATTTGACATATACTGACACTTATTTACTTGTTATATAGTAAAATTTATTTGTTATACAGTATATACTGGTATATATTTTTTCTTTACTTGTTAAACATAATACAAAAAAATAAAAAAATAAATAAATAATAACAATAGCCAATAATAATTTTTGTTTATTTTAAAAAACATGAACTTTAACAATAATAACGTTAAAAAAAAGGAAATTAGTAAAGAAAACTCCAACTATTCTAAAAGCAAAATAATTATATATAAAACTCCTAAACGTAGTTATAAATATAATATTATTGAGCCAGGTTTTTACCCTTCAAAAACTTATTTAGCCTATACTTTAAAACCAAATGCATATAAAATTTCTGATGAATATATAGTTGAAACTACATATAGAAAAAAAAAGAAAAAACCATAACCTGTTCAATAAATTATATAGACAATCGGCCCACTATACAATTAAATTTGGATCAAATTCGGATGATTTTATATCATCAAATTGTTTCCCAACAGCAGCAGCAAATGCTTATCTTAAAGCATATAATATAAAAAAAATTGAATATAAACAAGCAAATAATCCGAATATTGTAAGTTAAATATTATTTAATTATATTATAATTCATATTATATTTATAATAAATAAAAATTTTTTTTAGGGCTCTATGTCTATTCCGAATAGTAAAATAAATGGAATACATCTTTTTGGACTACATTTAAAAAATTAAATCATTTTAGAGAAAATCTTAATGGAACGGCTAGAATATACAAACCTTTTAAAGATTTAACAAGACAAATGCAAATAATTCGAAACAAATCTATGAGCAATGATCTTTTTTTAGATTTTGATACTAGAGTTCATTCCAATTTTAATTTACAAGATAAAGTAGAATTAAATGAATTAGTTTTTTCAGTTAATAACCAAAGATTTCGAGTAATATACAATTCACAATCATTAGATGAAACTATATGTCAAATGGCAATAATTTGAGCTATGAATCAGCAACGAATTACTAGAGATGCATATAGAGTACTTGCTAATATTAGTCATGAACTTCCTCGCGAATGGACAATTATAACTAAATGACAAGAAATTAATAATTTAATGAAAGAATCGATAAAATTTCTTTAATTAATTTTAATTTACACTTAGAAACTGATGAAAATAATATTAGCATTTATATTAATAATTCTAATATTGTTTCTGATACTGAAACATTATCTGAAATTGGAGCATTACGTTCAATTAAAGATATTTTAGCATATCTAATTCCAACTATGGTAGCAAAAAAAATACTTGACCCCTCTGATCTGACAATTAACATTCGAATCTCTGGTGATGGCCGGAATGTAGGAAGAAAAATTAATCATGCTATGATTACTTTTACTTTATTAAATAATAATGTAAATATTTTTAAACACGAATCACATTTTACATTAATTATTTATCCAGGAGTAGAAAAATATTCAATATTACAAATAGCAATGAAATCTTTAATAGATGAGTTAGAGGACATTAAGAATGGATTTATTGATAAAGAAGGTCGTTATTGGAATATCAAGCTTTTTTTTCAGCAGACTGGAAGTTTATGGCAATTTGTTTGGGTCATAAAGCTGCGAATAGTGCAGAATATTGTTTATGGTGCCAAATTCATAAATCACAAAATAGTGTAATAGAGATTAATGGAATTTGTCAAGATAATTGGACAATTACTAAAAATATGAATGAAATTAATCGAAATTATCAAAACATACCTGGGCACAATCGACCACCACTTTTCCCAATGATTCTGATTCATAATTATGTAGTTGATGAATTACATTTACTGTTAAGAGTTACAGACAGCTTTGGACTTCAGTAATTAATGAGCTTCGTAGTACTAAAAATTATTGTAGATGAGATGGATCGTATTAGAGTTAAATTCCAATTTTGGGAGGATCACGACACAAAAACATGGTCATATACACCCTTAATGGGTGATGATAAGTTAAAAATATTACAGAATTTTGACTTTACAGTAATCTTTACTTTGCAATGTGCTACACTAATTAGAAAACTGTGGAACGGATTTTATAATTTGTATAATGATTTACATAATTCAAATATAACTAGAAAAGACTTTCATCAAAAAGCGCGTAGTTGGCTACAACTTTTTTTAACACGATCTCAGGGTAGTATCAATTCTCCAGGCTTTGTACAAGGTCTTTACCGTTCAACTGACGTAACACCTTATATTCATGTTTTAGTATATCATGTGTCAGAATTTATAGATATTCATAAAAATGTTGGATTTAATTCTTTTTCATGTTCAGCTATAGAGAAGAAAAATCATGAATATGTGTCTCTTTTTTTTCAAAAAACAATGAAGAATGGAGGTAACAAATCAGCAATTATAGAAATTATGGAATATGAAAACCGGAATAATTTTTTTTATATTAATGATGTTCCTCTTTATTTTGAAAAAGATACAAAAATTAATATAAAGAAATAATTTTATATTCGTTTCTTAATTACTATTTTTTGTAAAAATAGTAATTATAATTTACCACAATAGCAATACATAGTAGTATGAGTCACTTAATGGTAAAGTATAAACAGCAAGTAATTATCTACACATAGATAATATTTCGATTTTCGTATATATAACGAAACGGAATTGGATATTATCATCATTAATTCTAAGGTTTAACTTTTAAAAAAAACGTTCAACAATCTGACATGATTAGTATTTAATTTTAATTAAATTTAAAAACTAAAGCTAGCATTAAAATAAAGGGGTTTGCGAGTTCTACCATTAAGAGTCATTGTAAAAAACTTTTGATAAAATAGACCTATTACTTGACCGATATATTTATTATATATTCACAATATAACATTTATTTATATCAATAAAAATAATAACATGCTAATCCGCCTAAAATAAATCTATACAAAACTCTAACAAACAAACCCTGTATAAACCCTATATTAACTCTAACAAATACCAATTCACCTACTTTTATACTAACTTTAACCTTACACTGACCCTAACCCCAATCCAAGGATGTTCTCAAAGTATTTTACTGAAGGCAAAATTTTAATTAGTCAAAAATCAAATAAATTAGCCAAATAGTTACCATTTGTTGAATAGAATCGTGAGCAAATGTGCTCTAGTGTTGAATAATCATGGACTACCAATATATAAGTAGATATGATGCCGCCAAGGGAATCATTAGAAACAGATTCAAATAATTATGGTGACGCTCAATTGATACAATAGATCAAAATTGTCGATTTAATGTGATTTACATTCTTACCAATTTCCATATATAATTGTTGTAAGTAGAACGAAACTAAAATTGATTTGGAATCCACTTAGATTAGAATACAATGACAACTAATCTTCCCTCTAACCCTTAATAATTCCAAATCTACTTAAATTCCTTTTTCATTTACGATTGCTATGAAGTTTTGATAAACCAGTATCAAAAAAATGAGTAAGACAAAAGTTAGTTAACCGGAATAAGGTAGGCCAAGATGAACGTTTCAAAATAGGAGAATAATGGTAGCCTATTGATTCGTCGTGCTTAAAGTTAGCACCTGAAATTCAAAGAGTTTACACAATGCGACTTATTAGCATGAAAAAAAACTATTGACAGTTTAAAGATAATTCCACATGACTCCCTACCAAAATGACTCCAAAGAATAGCAGAGTGCAACAGCTCAAACAATGGCACTAAATGCGAGGACTCAACGACAATTCTGAAAGTGGCAACTAACAAAGACAACGTCTAAAAATATCGTATGTTCATAGTAAAACTAATCACATTTATAATGATCAGGCGTTTATGTTACACAATCATAGCGATTATTACATATGCGATAAATTATAAATTCTAAGTTATATATATTAAGTGGAGGATCGCAGATAAAGGGTATAAAATGATCGACATTTTATAATAAATCACGGCAGAATTTAATAGTAAATTTCTATAGTGTGCGAATAGGGCTTGCTTACATATAAAAGTAATTTTTTTATTAAGTAACTCTTTCTTATTGCTTAATTGAAAGTTGTAGAGCAAATTCTTGTGATTCTAATGGTAGTAAAATCATCAAAAATCGGTTTGATAGATCATAAAATACGAGTATTTTTCAATTGTTTACTATAGAGTTTTTTCTTATGAATTGAAGCACATGACGTTCCACTTACTATATAAGGTAATAGTCACATGCCCACCGATTTTTACTATGAAATTTGTTCCCTTTAACTGCGGACTACTAATTAAATATAATTTGTGTTTCAATGCTATTTTAACTCAATTCATAAGTTTTACATCGTATATCAAATTTATTTACATTATCTATATAGGCGGAAAATTTAAAAATACTGTATAAATTATAAATATTATACTACTATCACAAAACACAGCGTTTTAATTTGCATTGACTTAATCCTTAAGTAAAAAGAATTAAACTACTTATTTATAATTAGCTCCTTAAGCTCATAAATGTTTATCTTAGTTTATACAGTTGGTAAGTATAAAGCATTCATATTAATCTATGTACAGTAATTTGAGTTCATATGGCTTTTGATTCATGTGATTAATCTAAGAATATTTGTTGTATCTATTAAAAATATATTAGTAAAAAGCATGAAAGAAACCCACCATACAACAGTTGTCTATAGCAAATTCATTACCCCATCACTTCACAATAATTGTCATGAAATCCAGATCATCATGAAATTCCAATTTTTAAATTTTTTTGGGTTATATTTTTTTAGGCTTTTTTTTGAATCCGGACTAATATTTAGAGTTAGGGTTTATAATAAAGGAGCATAAGTAGGTTTTGTTAGAGTTGTGAGGCTTATATTTTTTAAATTAAGGCCCTAGATTTCATGGTGATCCGATTTCACGCGACAATAATTATACCTGATCTAAATATGTATACAAACTAGTTGTTCTCACTTCTCGACGTGATTAGAATAACTAACTAGTAAGATCAAAGCTGTTGCTGGTAGGCACTAAGTTTAATAAAGTTAAATTTAGTAAATTCATTTACGAATTTTCTACTTTTGTTACTATATATTTACTAAAATAGATATCCACATACTAATAAACACTATAGAGATGTCTTTTCTAATGGTTACTTCTTTTATCGAATTTGCTAATTTTTTCATTTTGTACAAGTAATAAGTGGGAAGTTTCTAGGATAAATTGTCATATTATCTATATTAAATAATATAAAAAAAAACTTTTTATTAATGTTATAATTTGTGTAATAAATAAATTTTTAGGAATTAAAAAAAAACTTTATATAGAAATTAATCAGTAGTAAATTAATATAAAAAATACTAACCAGTATGGGCTTATATTGTTATATTATTTAGTAATATTTTCTTCATTCTTAACGACATTACTCTAAAAATAATGCTATAAACAAAATACCTTATAAATTAATTATATCGTCTATTGAAATATTGCTAGCCAAAATAATTTATTTTTCAAAAGTTTAATTAATAGCTCTAGATCATATAAATATGTTTGATAATATGATTTATTTTATTTACAAAAAATTCTATATATGCATAATCTCTAAAATTTATATTCTTCTTACAAGAATATAATCTAATAATTCAATTAATAAAATTGTCCTACCAAAAATTTAAAGTAATCCATCCTGTTAATGATATATTTCCTTCTTCATCATTAATTTTCTTTTTTTCCCAAATAATAATCATTTCTGGTGTTTCAGGATTTATTTGAAAAGAACTTCTTAAAGGTTTAATGTTTTTCGTAGATCTTGGAGAATTTGATACAAGTACAACTTCTGACCATTGACCATGTTCAAAAACTCTTTTACCCCAATTTGCATTATTAAGAATATGAACCAAGGTATTATATGCATCATATCCTTCAAAATGACATATATATTTTTGCTGGCAAATAGAATAGTGTTGAATATGGTTTTGAAATATGCAAACAAATTCTGATTCAGTCATTGGTGAAGAAACAGTTTGAGGACCTGAATGATTCGAATGCAGCATAAGTTGAGATCTAATTAAATAAACTAAAGATGCCTTTTTTTTCATTAATATGGTTTTGTGAAAGTTTAAAAAAATTACCAGGTATATTGTAATTATAATGTTTAAAAGTTTTATGACGACATAAACCACTTTTGGTTTTGTAAGCACGAGAGCAATGTGGGTATAAAAAAAGTTCTGATCTTGTATTTGTTTGATGCACAGGCTTTTGATGTATACATAATCCATGTAAGTTTTTAATGTTTTATTACAAAGAGAACATAAAGTGTTGTTATTGTTCTTTTGTCTTTTGTATAAGTTATATTAGTAAAGCTTCAATACAGTCGACTCTCTTTATACTGAACCTCTCTATAATGAACTCTGGATATAATGACTAAAAATTCTTGAATTTTATAATAGTTCAGTATAAGAAGAGCTATGTTTTCTTAAGAAAACATAGTAATTTTATATAGCGAACTTTTTTTAATAGCCAGAACCAACCATTTGTTATAGAAAGAGTTGACTGTATAAAAATAGTTTAATAAATATAAATAAATACTAACATTTCTTGCATCTTAATTATGTTCTTGAATATATATTTAATGAGAACTGGGCAAACGGGTTGGGAAATGGGCTAGACTTTAATAAGTTGATATTGGGAAAATATTTAGACCTAGATTTTTGGGGTCTATTTTTATTTGGTAATTATAATTTTAGTGCTCAAAAAAAGGACCAATTTTGTGTTTGCGCCAATATGATATAATAATATATTTAAAATCTGTTTAGTGGTTGCAGAGATATTAGTATAAAAATGATTTACTGACTAAAATATAAACCAACTATTGTTTAAGTAAAATAGTATTTTTGGTTATAGTAAATCTCATAGTTATGTCCATCACAATTTACTATATATAGTTATATATGGTTATCTCATTCAGAAACGAATTATTAATTAAATAAAAAATTGTAATTTAATAGCTATCCACAATAAAAAGAAAAAATTAACAGGGGCATTTTATAAATTATATTAATACAGAAATTATAGGCTTGAGATACTTACCCAATGTAGTAAAGACAGCTGCATGGCTTGAGATACGAACTTCTGAAAAGTACACTAGTAAGGAACTGTATATACCAATTTGGAAGCAGAAAGCACCTACCTGGAATTATATACACCAAATTGGAAGTAATGATATTAGGAAATGTAGGTAAAGTAGTGGACATGTGAACACCGACTGTTGGCTAGGGAAAGGGACGTCCAAAACCAGGCTAGCTGTATAAATGGAAGTATGGTAGGCTCTGGTAGGTTTAGGTTATGGATAAAATAGTTCAAGTTTTAGTACATAGTAGATAATTAAAAATTGTAAGCAATATATATTGTAATGATTAATATATATTCAATAAAGTCCAGAGACATGACCTTACCTTATCAATAAAAAAATAAAAAAATTAATACAGGAATTATATTTCCTAGGTTTATAAAAATTTTGAAATTTAAATTGCTTTTAAATTTTATCTATCCAATTAATTTAACTGTTCTTACCTACTAATTTACAATAACTAGCTTTATAATTTTATTAATAGCTTATGGGATGTTATCTTAATAAAAATTAATTTTATATAAACAGAAATATTTATTTCTATATTTTATATATGCAGTATAAATTTGTTATAGATTTTATTAATACAAATTCTCTTTCTTTCATGAATAGTCAATTAAAAAAAAAAATAGTTTAAAAAATAAATTAAAAAAAATATAAAAAAATAAAAAAAAGTAAAAAAAATAAATAATAAAAACATAATTAAATAAAAACAAGTAAAAAAATAAATAATAAAAACATAGTTAAAATAATTAAAAAAAATAAAAAATTACAAATGTTCTAGAAGATTTTGTTCAGTTTGGAGTGAGTTTAATAGTATTCAGTTTAGAAAGATTTGGATTAGAAAAAGGTAACTGTATAAAAAAAATAAACAAAACAAACAGTTTGTTTAAATAAAAATTAAATCTCTTTAATGTTAGGGTAAGAGTTACAAATTGAATCAATAATTAAGGGTGCATACTAGGTACATAACAGGAACCAGTTTTCTGTTATGTAATAGTTATTCTAGAACTGCCAAATAACTAATATATATTGGAGGTATATAGGATATATATAGGTAGGGTTTGCAATGGGCTGGGTTGGGCCTGGTTTATCTAAACCCAGGCCCAATCCATTGAATTATAAACCCAACCCAAGCCCGCCCAATTTATTATGAGCTTAAAATATAAACCCAAGCCCAGCCCAAGCTTAACTCAGCCCAACCCAGGCCAAGCCCAATTCATTACAGGTTGAAATATAGGCCCATGCTTGGCCTAGCCCAACCCAAGCCCGGCCCAACCTGTGCTTGGCCAGGCCCAACCTGGGCCCGAGCCTGACCCAAGCATATCCGGCACAGCCCACCTGGGCCCAACTAGTCCTGGGCCTGGCCCGGCCCAACCTGGCTGAGCCTGCCCCATAATTTGTATTACAAATGCAATTGATTAGTTAAGTAAAAATTTTTTTAAAAATCGATTATAACCAACTAATTAATTGATTGTTAGTCGATTAATAAAGTACGATACTACAGTACTAAGTAAACAACTTGTCGATTATATCAATTATTTGATTAATCAGTTAATCGATTGATTGTTGACAATCGATTAGTTGTTTAATAAAATTATTTCGATTAAATTGGCAACTAATTAATTTTCGTTTGGAACACTAATTGCAAGCTCAGCCCAACCTATTCTGAACTAAAATATAAATGAAGTTGTTGATAGTGTCTTTATTAAGATTTGCATCAACTTAAATGCACTTAAGGGTAACTGTTAAATTGTTGTCCTTTCACTTGCTCTTAGTAACTGTTCCAAAGTCTCCAACGCCAATTACTTTTTTTATCAGTAAAGTTGTTGTAATTAATGTTTTCTAAAATAGCTTTTTTAAGCCAATTCGAAAAATTTTGTTAAAATTTTTTTTTTTACTAAAAACCAATCATAGGTTTGGTTAATATGGGGTATATACTAAATAATCAAATATAAGATGCATATTAGTGATTATAAGCATCTTGACGAATTAGAATTTTACTATAATTTCCAGTGCTTATTGGTATTTCTATAATTACCAATACATAGTACTGGCTGCACAATTATTATATAAATTTTAATAACTAAAATATTGGCTATGCATAAAAAGAATTCTTAGAATTAACGAGCCTAAGAATTTAAAACTTATAGATAAATCGATTCTGAAAAAATCATAAAAAAAAAAAAGAGACTACAATTGCAACAAAAAAAAAAATGCAATTGCAAAAAAAAAACTAAAAAGAAAAATACAGCCAGTTTAAATTAGACACAAATCTTCCACATTATTCAACCAATCTTGACCAAGCATTAACATTTCAACAAATTCAGAAGTAAGATTTGAGTGATAATCATCGACGACTCTTCCAGCTGTACTAAATATCTAAGAATAAAATTACAGATTAACTGATTAGCACATTTTAAAATTACATAAAAATAAATCAAAATCAAAATTTTATTTACTGATTCAGATGCTACAGAGGTTATTGGAATGGCAAGGATGTCTCTTGCCATTAATGAAACATTGGGATATTTTTGTTGGTTCATTTTCCACTAAGCTAGAACATTAAATGGCTCAGAGCGAGAGCAAGGGAAATGTGGATCTGAAAGATATTGCTCAAGCTCATCTAAGTCTGTCTTATTGATGTTAAGAAAAGCATCAAAGTCTCACATATCTTCATTATCTTCATCCTGAAAACATCTGAAAAACTGTTTGCTGGTAATGCTATAGTATCAACTGCATTTTGTGCATAAGTGAATTGTAAATAGTTGTAACTCTATAATAACAGATATATTAAAATAATAAATAGTAGTGCACAATCGAAACTAGGAATGTTATCCTGCTTAAAACGCTCAAATTGGCTAAGGTCACTTATTTATTTTAACAAGTTATTTTTTATACAGGATAACTAGAGATGGGTTTCATGCATGCGTATGATTCCTTAATTGTGCGCATTAACGCACATGTTTCAGAATTATATGCATTTTATCCCATTTAAATTTTAAAGAATATAATTTAGGTATTGTTGGACGGAATTAAGGGATAATTACATCATGCGATATCATGCACATTTTATATAACATGCGCATGTTATCATTTTTTCTATTACTAAGTATAACACCCCTAATCAAACCAAAAATAAAACAAGACTAAATTTGATAACTTACTTCGATTTAATTATAGCTAGCTTTTCCTCTGCCTCAACAGGTGTCAAATTCATTTTCTGTTTGTACAGGTAAGTAAGTAATGACATCTTAAAACGAGGATCCAATATCGACACAATGCAGTGCATATTTCCCATATCTGCCCAATATTTGTCAAACTTAGTTTGTATTGGGTCAATTATTCGAAAAAGAAAGAGATCTAAGTTATCAGTATCCTGGAGGTGTGATCTAATTTTTAATAATTGAGGAAGAAAAATATTTGCAGTAGAATAGGTGTTTCCTGATATAGCATTAGTAACTGAATTATGTAGTAGTTAGTTTACACCTATAGCAAAATATGAGTTATGACATATTTGTGTAATTTGAATGTTGACTAAAAGCATAAAGTGCATCATTACTTATTTGATATTCCTTAATTGTAAAAGAAAAATAAATATTGCATTTTATAATTATATTCATCATTAAAATTACTAATTCATTGTAATGGTAAATATTCGATATTGCTTACTATCATAAAATAGCTTTAAAAAATCGTATAAACTTATCCCTTAGATTGTAACACAGGCAAATTTGCCTGCGTATTTTAAAATTTTTAATAAAATTTTAAATATTGATTTTAGCCATATCTTTTCTAAGTAAAAAATATTCTTTGAGTTTTGTTTTAGTAACTTTGTTATAAATTTTTTTTAAAATCATTAGAAAACTTTAATATAATAAATGTTTAAAGTTCTTGTATTGGCATTTTTACTATTAAAATTTTTCTTTAGATTTTTTCAAATTTTATATGTTCCCGTCTATAAAAAAAATCTTTACTTCTAATACAAGTCTTAATTTTTACAAGTAAATCATTAAAGTTGCAATAATGAAAGTTGTCATCCTTTATATAAACTACAATATTGTCTTAAGAACTATAGTTCTAAAACTAAAACTAAATAAGATCGCAGAAAAATTGTAATAAAATTTTTTCTTAAAATTATCTATTTTCAGCTTATATGTAACTATAATTTATTTTCTTATAATATAAAAACTAATTTTGCAAAAAAGTAATCCTTATTTTCAAATATAATTGTACAAAGTTTTATTTAATTATTTTAGCATTTTAAAAAAGTAAATCAAAGCTAAAAAAGTGCAAAAACGCAGACAAATTTACCTGTGTTCTACTACAATCTAAGGGATAGCCTGTTTCCACTCTTTATCCAAAGGTGCAATTGGGCCAAAACTAGAATCTCAATATGTGAGATGCTCAAATACCTCTTTATATAGGATATGGACATTAATATAACATACGTCAAATTCCAGCGAGTAACTACGTCAAGAGCTGGTCATTTGCAAGTTCATTAAAAAACCCAACAACATAATCCTCAAAGATTTGCTGCTGACGTTCTGAACTATAAATCCAATTCACACAATCCTGGATCTATAACATCAACTAATGTAAGTAAGTCAACTTTCTTAAATCAAATCAATTACCAAATGCTGATTATAATAAACTAAAAAAGTAAGAATATTTTATTATAAATAATTACACTGATTATATTTAATTAGATTTAATATAATATAATAAAATCACTTTACTCACGAACAGTGTTTACAACATTATATCTTTATTCTTAACAGATTTTAAATATAAAAAAAACTCTTTTTTTTTCTCTCTATCAAGCTGACTGAATATGTTGAAACTTCAAAATTTAAGTATCATTTGAATACTTTCTTTATTTATACACTATCCAATACATGCTTATGATAACCAAGATTGCACTTCTTGCTGTAATCACTCTTGAGAAAATTTAAATACCATATTATCTAGATTTTTTCTATAAGTAGGCCTTGCAAGTTTGATATAACAACTAGGAGTTCTAGAAGCAATTTTCAGGCTACAATCTGATGCAATTATCAAACAGTTGTTATGTATATTTGCTGCGTTTACCCTTGACAAATTATATTGTCTATTATTACTTTTTGTTCCATTGATATAAATTTAAGGGATCTATTTATTTCTTTGTTTCGTAGCTATTTTAAAATTCGGTATTTCCTATAAGCAGATAAGAGTGCACATTCTGAGTAGTACCTATACGTTTTGTAGACTTCAAGGTCACATTGTCTACTACAAATTCTTAGGGCAAATTTAGATATGCTTAAATAACTTTTTTTATTTTTAGTGTACAACCTTGCTGCATGGCTACTTGGTTTTTTTTGATTCAATAAGGCACTTATGCTTTTAGTTCGTTAAATAATCATGCCATCTACTATTTGCCAAAGAAAAATTATTTCTGCCAAAGAAGAATTATTGCAAAATATCTAGAAACTTTTGTGAATTCTTGTCATATTGGTAAAGTGCTAAAAATTGTATTTTTTCTATCCAAGTAAGCTATCACAATTAGCTAATTTTCACAAGTAGATGCTCTCAGGTATTATTAGCCTGATTTTAATGTCATTTCTATGTTTTTTTTTTGTTCTAAATAGTGCTGATATTAAAGTAAATTAAAAAATCGCACTGCATATGAACACACGACTAATTATGTAACCCATGCCTATTTAAGATCTAAAAATCTAAATCTTGAGAATCAGAATCGAAAGAGTGTAAATAGTTATCAAAGTAACGTATAAGCTATAATACAAGTAGTATCGTATGGTACATACCATTAGCTTATTTTATGCATTGGTAACTAATTCGTTTAGAGAAAGTTGACGGTAGTATATTTAAAATTCCATAAAAATATCAACCTATTCACCTACCTTGCTCACAATGTTCTTAACCACTTTGAGCCTATCGGTTACTATAAGGTTTAAAATGTGTGCGCAACAGTGCTGATGCAACAATCTTCCACTCGCAACAAGTATGTTTTGTTCAGTGAGCTTGCGTTTTATATTTGTTATTGCGGCACTGTTGCTGGTCACGTTGTCCAAGGTAATTGCTAGTGTCTATAAAATAAAATAACAAATATATTAATAAATATATTAATAAAAAGAACTTACTAAGTTACTAAATACCCACTTTAGATACAATATTCCAATCTTCAAGGCATTTAAAAAAGGTAGAACTAATAGCAATTCCAGTGTGTAGTGCAGGTACTAATCTAAATGCCAAGAGAATTTTTCGAAGATTCCAATCTTTAACGATAAATGACCTAGTTGAGATGCAATAAATAAGCAACTAGAAAAATAAACAAATACATACTAAAAAAATATATACATATAACAGCTATATAATCAAGATTTTGGTTTGAAGTCCAAAGATTGGTTGTGAAACTTAAGCATCCAGAGGTATCTTGTATCATCACACGAACTTTTTCTGTAAGATCTTCAACATGATCTTTACAATCTGCACGTGTTGTATTAGTACACATTACTTTGAACTGTGGTCGCAAATTTCTAAGAAGCTTCAAAAATCCTTTGTGTTCAACCATGTAGAATGGATAACTATGTATAAGAATCATATCAGCTAAATCTTGGCGGCTTCTCTCTTGAGAGAGGCTATAATTAACAATACCAGATATAGAAAGTTGTATTTGTAACTGTTGCTGCGATTTATCTTTAAGGTATTTACTGCATTTGGTATTTTTTAAGTGATGGATCATAGTGCTTGTGCCTGTTTTAGCATCGTATTTAAAATCATCTTTACAATATGTGCAGTGGGCGCGGTCCTCTAATATCATAATTATGTTGAGATTTAATATATTAAATATAATCTGTTGATTATTTAAATTCTTACTTTGAGGGGTATTTTTGACAAAATGTTCTTGTTTAATATCCATGACTCAACATTGCTTGTTTTACGTTTCTTAATGACAGGAGTTTTGTCTGAACTCTTATTTTCATTAATATTTGATTCCATGCTTATTTTAATTACGAATAATTATAGAAGTTTAAATAAAATAGTAACGAGTAATTGTATTGTTTTAGCGTACTGTAATATTGTTCTTCAAAAAAAAAAGGGAGCAATGTTCTTTTAAATTAATTTAAAAAATCTAATTTCCATGTGGTTTTGTTTCTATTTTCGTATTTAATTACAACCAAGCGAAAAAAAAAGTAGGATTAAAGAATTATTTTTTTTTATTAAACTAATTTCAAGCCATAGATAGTTAAAGTCAAATTATGCCTATATTTGTATAAGACACAAAAAAAAAGATTGAACTAAAACTATATAAAGTCAATTGGCTATTTTATAACCGGTTAGGGTCAGTAGGACCCGAAATATACATAGATAGGTCAGGTTAATTATAGGGTTACTAAAAAAGGAAAAATTTACAAAAAAATTTCAAAAATAAGCAAAAAAATTACTATAAATAGAAATGATCTGCACAAAAAATCTCAAAAATAAGCAAACTTATACCTGACCTATCTATGTATATTCGGGGTCCTGGGTTAGTCATTTCTATATATATTTTTAGATAAGTTCTTAGTTAATGATTTTAGTATTATTATCATTATTGTCATTTTGAATACTTAGTCAATATGTTTTGTGTTTAGTTTGTCTTATCAGACCTTATTATAACTATAGTTCAAAAAGAAATAAATTTTAGCATCTAATTTAAACTTATTAGGTCTCTAATTAATAGTAATTGTATATTATTAATGGGTATTACCGGGTTTTATCGGGCCTCTTTATAATATCTGGGCCCGGCTCATTATTTTACAAGCCCAACCCAAGCCTGGCCCAATTAATTACAGACCTAAAAATTTGGGCCCAGGCCCGGCCTACTATTTTACAAACCCAACCCAAGCCTGGTCCAATTAATCACAGGCCTAAAATTTGGGCCCAGGCCCAGCCCAACCCACAAATTACTGGGTTTGGCCCGGCCCATTGCAAACTCTATATAGGTAAGATAATAGAAGGCAGATCGATATCGGTAACATAACAGTAACATATAGAGACATTCTATTATCTTACTCTTAGTCCAAATAGTGCGAAGAGTAAGGTAATGGGATGTCCCTGTATGTTACTGTTATGTTACCAATATCGATCTACCTTCCATTATCTTATCTATATGCATTCTATATGCCCCCAATATGTATCAGTTATCCAGCAAACTCATATGATCATGAAAAAATTTCTTCATGTTATTTTTTCATGTGTTATGACGTAATCATGTTTATTCAAATTAAAACTCAGTTAGCCAATCACGACTTGAGAATCATGATCATAATTGCTGGATAACATTAATATTGAAATCATGTGTTGATAAATATCACAAAATCTGTCCAAAATGGCAAATGATTGGCTGACATGTGCTGCTGTGCGGCACGTGTCAGCCAATCATTTGCCATTTTGGACGGATTTTGCGATATTAATTGATGCTTGATCAATATTATATACTTAACCTGTGGGTAAAGGTTAAAGATTAGAATAGAGCTTTATATATAGTAAAATTTAGCAAGTAATTTTTTTTCGCATAAAAAAAGTAGTTTCATAGACAAAACTTTAGGTTAGAAGCAATTTTAGCAATTTTTAAAAAAGGTCTTTGTTTTTGTTACACAAAATTGATCTACATGTTACATCTGATGCTGTGTCAAATTGACTACTAGTGATCACTGTGGTGATAAATAGCAAACTTCTTTTAAAAAAATAAAATAAAAATGAGAAAAAAATAAAAAATAAAAAAAAAAGTGAAAAAAAATAAATAATAAAAACAAAATTAAAAGAATTAAAAAAATAAAAAAAATAATTTTAAAAAATAAAATAAAAACGAGAAAAAANTAAAAAAATAAAAAAAATAATTTTAAAAAATAAAATAAAAACGAGAAAAAACAAATAATAAAAATAAAGCTAAGATCCAATCACAGAACACGAGAATTTTTGGCTGTAAAAATTGGTGTACGTACAAGTTCTATTTTTCGGATGAATGTATTGTATAATTTTATTTATTTATTTTTTTGTTTTTCTGCTCCTCTCTTTTGTAAGAGGAATGTAATGATAACGACTGAGTCAAATTCATCCGACCTAATTAGCAACTCAACTGGAATCCATAGACTAAATTTTAACTTGAAGTCAATTCGTTTTAATAGATTTACTACTTTAAAAATAGCTTGTTCATCTTATATGTTCGTTTCATTTGCCCCCCCTCTCCCTCTTCCGAGAGTCCTGGAAAGTGATGTTAACTGAAAATTAACTTAAACGGCCTTATGGAATGTAATCGACATATAATGTTACATAACATTAGGAAGATCAAATGTTGTGCACTTGTGCATGTGAAGTGCACTTATAGAAAGAAAATACATGTGATGACACTTATAGAAAAAAATTGTATATGAAGTATATGAAGTGCATTATAGAAAGTGCATGTGAAGTACACTTTTAGAAATCAAGTGCATGTGAAGTGCATTTATAAAAGAATGCACTTATGGAAAGTCGACAGAATATTGTAACGATTAATTTTTTCTATGCCCCATTTCCGTATTTGTCCAATTCTTTACTAGGGATTGGAACCGCCTAATATTTTTCTTAATCGTTTAATCGTTTAACCGTTTAATTGTTTAATTTGGCCGGCATTAAACTAATTCCGGCCACGACCAACATAATTCTGCCCGAAACTATAGAGCAATTTTTAAACGGTTAAACGGTTCCAATCCCTATTCTTTACCTTCCATAATTGTATCATCATAGCCATGTTACTCTTATTTCATGTGACCTTCTAACGGCACGACAGTACTAAGCTTTCCCTTATGATGATTACAATATCATTTTTTCAATAAAGATTATATGTTACTGCACGATACTACGATACCTCGGAAAGTTCATGGGCGGCAATTCCATTTTTATTTGCGTGGGTAACACAAACCAAAAAAGGAAATCAGATTTTGTAAATAAACTAAGTGCATGAGATAAAAATTTAGGGTTAGGACCTTAACGTTAGAGGCTATAGGGTTGAAGTGATGCTTAATATAAGTAAAATTTCATTCCCGTCATTTTTAATTAGTGCTCCAAGATCGATTTAAACATTAGTTTTTGCGTATTTTCGCTTTTTTCTTCTTTTACGCATGTTCGAATTCTTCGTCGGGCTGATCCGGAATAGTCAAAATTTGTACTCTCCGATTGAACAGGGGAGACCGTCGCCAATCAAAATAGTAAATGTTAATTATATGATAAATATCACGTGTTGATTAGCCAATAAAATCGTAAATTTTTATAAAACGAAATTTAATTAAAATTTGTAGTTAAAATCCAAAATAAATGCTGCTAAATATTACTGTTAGATAAGTAAACATGCATTTATTAATTTAAATCGAGATTATTATTATTTAATAGTATTTATTTTTATTTATTTACCAAAACCTCAATAATCTATGTATGTTTAATTTCACGTATAATTCTATCTATAATTCTACGTCTAATTCTATATTTACTCAAATTTCTAATATTTTACACTATACCAAATTACATTACACAACTATAATTCTAATAAGAGACCGTTGTGACGTTAATACACATCGAATATATAACCTTCTATCATATCTTAAAAGCTCCTATATAATAATAAAATTAATAAACAGTAATGTTAATTAATATTATTCGAATACTTTCAATTTCCCTAAAGGATTTTTGTGCAATGCGTATAATAAAAAAATATATATATAAACTAATTTTTCCTTCTATACTATTATCCTTAATCGTTATTTTGAGTTTTTTTTTACCTTTTTTCTTGCTTAACAATAAGATTCTGTCAACGTAGTGATTGTTAATTACTTATAACTTCTACAGGTAAAATATAATATGAAGGTCGAGGGATTCAGAAGGATTCAACTGATATTATTAAAGTACGGCACGAATACTTCAAGTTTTCTTAGTGCACTTTACTGGGTTAAAAGAAGAGATAATCTACCCGAGCTTCCGAAAAAAGTATTGTAACACGTATAAAAAAATCCCGAATCAATTGAATCATTTGTGTAACGATCTGCAAACTCGGGGCATACTCGGGACGGTCTCCCCTGTTCTCCGATTGGCTATTTCCTCTCCAAGAACTTGTATTACCCGCGCAAATAAGTGGATGCGCGATAATTCGAGGCGATGTAAACTATTTTGAAGTATTTTATTTTCAAAAAAACGCTACGAGCGTTATTTCGCGTTTATACGGTACATGAGTGTTAACCTGTAAATAAATAATTATCATTGTAGAAAATTTAAGTTCGGAAAAATAGTGATATTACGTAATGAATTACATATGCAATAAATGCATTCATAAATTAATCTAATAAAAGTTTATTTTTAGTGATCAATTTCTACAAATTAATAAAAAATTCGAAAATGACCTAATCATTTATGATAACCAGGACGTTATTGAGATATCTTTGCTCAAAATTCAAAACCATATAGATAATGTTAAACTTTAAAAGGACTAATAGACTAATACAGTTAAACCTTTTCTAAGTGTACGCCCTTGGGACCACATTCTAAAACGGCATTTAGAGAATAATAAGAAAAAGTGCATTTATAGAGGTAAAAGTATAATTTAGGCCAGAACTTGAATGTGCATTTATAGAGGTGCGCTTAAAGGAGTTTGAACAGTGTGACAAGGCCATTATGTCCAATTGTTTTCAAAGTCAAATGGTCATATGTCCAAATCCATTTGGACATCAAATTTGTTAACATTGGGTTTGATTGTATAATTTTTAGTAATCATAGATTTGCATTTTTGCGATATATCGATTCCAGAGTATGAAATTCGTAATTTGAAAAGCGCAGTAGGCATTATTAAAAAATACAAATAAATTAATGTTTATATATAATTTTAAAGTTTAGTATGTCATAATGCTAAATGATAGATATACAATTGTTTTATTTAAGAAACTCTTCTAATCTTTAGTAAAAAGAGCTAGTTATATAAAACACATTGCTTGACACTATTCAAATTATTATACATTCATATTTTTGCCAAAACTGTAAATTGAATCTGCTTACATGAACAAAATTCCTAATTACGATTTTCAAAAACTAATGCAGAATTAGGTGGATGATAAACAGAAGAAACCTTTGTTGGTGAAACAATTTTACCACTTTCAGTTCTAAAATTATATTTTAAAATCAATTTGTGTAAACACATCTTGATTTCATTAACAGCAAAAAATCTACCAGGGCATGCATGTTTACCACCTCCAAAAATTACAAAAGATCTATCAACTTTTGTAGCTGGTGAATGAACAATTTTGCCATTAGGATATGAAGTAATGTGCCTTTGGGGTTGAAAGTCACATGATGTTTCTCCAAAGAATTTATTATTAAAGGCTGTATCTTTCATATAGAGATAAACATCACGACCTATATAGATATTGAAGATTAAAATTAATATAAAATTAAAAATAAATTTATCGATAATAATTTAATGAAATAACTATACCTTTAGGTATAGTAGTTCCATTGCTAAATGTATATGAATCAGTAATCACAGTGTGCGGTAAATTAGCTATTTTATAAATAATTAAAATAAAGGAATTAATATTTAGTTTATATATTAGAATTTTATCGAAAATAAACAAGTCTAATTACCTATATCTGTAGAATGTCTTAAAGATTCTTTTATAAAACTGTCTAATTTTACCATTTTATTAATATATTCACTGCTCAAATTACCATTGCATTCATTATGAATCTTTAATTGCTCTTCGTAAAGTTCATTCCATAATTCAGGTCTTCCACCATAATCTAATTTTTTTTAGATTTATTATCAAGGTTAAAGTCTATAATTAAATATAAAAAGAGTAGAATATAATAGAATAAATTAAATTACCATATAGAGCAAATGAAGTAGCTCTGGTGGTTGTACTAATCGAAGCAAAAACTATCATATATAATGCTCCAAATAAATTATTCAAAAGTCGATCATCCACAACATCTGTTTTTGATTCACTTATGTGGAAATCGAGTATATCCTCCTATTAATTAAAAAAAAACATTGAACAAATTTCTTTAAAGTAGGTCAAAAATCAAAAGATAGTATACTTTTTGAATATATTTTTCACCAAGTTCTTTTCTTTGGCGGATGCGTTCTTCAATAATTGGTTTACAACGTTGAATAAAAAGATCTCTGTGTTGAGTAATTGGATTCCATCCAAATTTTAGTGGTAACCTGTTGAAAAAAAGATCTTTTTAAATAACAGATTCATAAACTAAAGCAACGATTTGTCAAATTCAAAAGTTACAAGCTGATGATCATACGTGGCAAAAAATTTATAAAATGAAGGATGGATAAATAATAAAAATAATGGAACAAATTTCATCTTATGCAATTCACTCTCTACTACTGTAAACGAAACGATAAGATCTTCGAATTGTGCACCTTCCTTTATGATTAAACTAATTAGAATGATTATAAATGAAGTTTGTATGTTATATTATTATATTATTAGAACTTACATCACCAAGAATAACATTAGCAATTGGTTTGGCAATTAATCGTGCTACCATTCCTCGAATATCCTTAATAACCTTTGGTTCTGAAATTATTTATACTCTTTAGATAATGACTAGATAATTTAATCTCAAATAATAAAAAAAAAACATAATAAAGATACAATAAAGGTGTAATAAATATTAATCAAACAATACCATTACAATCTCCAATAAATTCTTCAATTCCATATAAAAGTTCTTTTTCTATTCTCGATGTGTAAACACTAATTTTACCGCTGACTTGGTCATGAACTACTCGTGCCATATTTGATGGTGAGTAATTGTCCATGAATGTTTCAAAAATTTCTGCAACTGGAAATGTCTGTTATTATATATAGAAATAAATAAAGAATATATGTACATATTAATGTATTTGTTTATGTTATACACGTAATAACTTCTTTTTGTGCCTATAGTTGTAATTTCGTTAACTGAATTGCAGTGACTAGAAATTCAGTCAATGATCACACATACGTATTTGCGTATATCATACCTTATTGGTTCCCACACCAAAATCAAAAACGTCAGAATGCCTTAGGACTTCGGGGGTGCTATCAACCCCTGTATAAGTTCTTACAGTCCCAAAGACGTATAAACTAAATGGTTCACCATACTTATTAAAAAAACAACTATTATTATTATATGTCGAATCAAGAAGCATTGAGTAGATAATTGCATTTTTACCTTTTCCTTACACTCTTTGAGAAAATTTTCAGAATCGTATAAAAGAGAATATGTATGCCCAATAATCGGATACTGATATGGTACTAGTGGTGGCTCATTCTATCAAAGATAATTTTTTGTTACAAAAAAAATAAAGATAATAAATCTTTACATAAAGTGAGACTAAATTTACCAAGCCTATTCGAGGTCGCTTAATCAAATGAAATATAAATGTAACAAAAAGCAATAAACCAAAAATTTCAGCGTATGCCATTTTTCTTTGATGGAGAGGAAGTTGTAACAATAGCTTAATATTTTTTTTGATGAAGTGGAAATTATAACAATTACTTGTGTATTTCTTTGATGAGAGGAAGTTATAAGAAAGCAAATGTTTTATATATGCGGGCTAAGCGCTGCAAAAGAGGAAATTGACAAATTCTCAAAAAAAAAATTTTTTTTTTTTTAGATAAATTAATTAAAATAAACCCGGGTCATTTGTCTATCTAAATCAAAAGCAATTATATTAATAAAATTTTTAGAATAGTTCTTTAAAGTTTGTATTTTCTTATAGTTTATTACAATCTTTATATTATGAAAAATGACTTCCGAAGATTTTTGTCGATTCCCTCCTTTTTTGCAGCATCTAGTCTATTTGTTTAAAGCAAGATATATTTTATTTATGACGTATAGATATGCGAGAAAATGGAACCTCAAACATATAAAATTCACATGATTGAAGTCCATTTTCCCATGGCGTCATTCATAAACAGTATGATACATATTGCCTTATTTATCTAAACAGGTATGTAAATTTAAGTTAAGTCACTCGCATAAATGTTTAAACATTGTATTTTTACTATTGCATTTTCAATACTGTACATAGTTAATTTACTAATTTCTATCCAATCAGATGTATGAATTTGGCACATCATTTAATTATAGTTAGCATTAAAATAATTATGACTACTATTTATGATTAGTGTAAAATCATTCTAGCAGATCCTAATGTTAAATAATCATATGATTAGTGTTAAATAAAATCATTCTATAATCATATGATTGGTGTTAAATAATCATTCTAACAACTATAATTAGTGTTAAATAATAATCTAATAGCTTTCCATTCTTACAAACTCTTCAGCGGGCCAGCATTTGGTATTTGAATTAACGTGAATCTGTAATATGATCGACAAAATCTAGACAAGCCGAATAATCTCCATGATTTAAGGTTATGAATCCTGTGAATATGCAGCATTTATGGGAAACATGGGTACAAGTCACGGATCGACTTTTCTATGGGTTAGGACATAAAAGACAGTTTCATTGACAAAGAATTTAATTAGTCGTGGTGGTATTAAATAAAGCATACGTTTAGTCTCATTTAGGTGAAGCCATTTTGATTCTGTGTTTTACATTACCCTCTCTACCTTCTGGAGGAGGGGGCATATGTAAACACGAATCAAGTTGGTCTTGCCTTGGTTTATATAATGATAGGTTTTTTTTAATTAAAAAAATTATTACCGGAATTTTTTTAATAAAAGAATAACAAAAAATATTTTTCGTTATCCGGCAAACTCATATGAACATGAAACTATTTCTTCTTATTATTTTTATATGTTGCGATGTAAACATGTTTATTTAAGTTAAAACTCAGCCGACAACGCCATACGAATCATGATCATAAATTGTCGGATAACACCAATACTGATCGAATATAGTAATTTGGTAAATGATTGGCTACACGTGTCGCGGAGCGGCATTTATTCATTTGCCAAATTACACTTATTTTCTTTTAATAGTAATAGTTCTTTTCCAATTTTAAAACATTTGAATCTTCATTGCATTCTTAACAACTTTACGAGTTCAAATTTTCATACCATATTAAAATTTTCAAATAAAAAATATCAAATTAAATACATAGTATAATTATAATATATTTTACTTTGCTTAAAATTTTATTGCAAAATGTAAAATTTGAAAATGTAAAGTTGTTATGAATGCAATGAAAATTGAAAGATTTTAAAATTGAAAAAAATTATTATTAAGCGAAAACTATACATAGTATAATTATAACAATTTTGAAGTATATTTCTTTGCTTAAAATTTTATTACAATATGTAAAATTTGAAAATATAAAGTTGTTATGAATGCAATGAAAATTGAAAGATTTTAAAATTGAAAACAAATAATTATTAAGCGAAAACTACAAAATGTATTTTTACTATTCTTTTATTTTAAATAAAAAAATCTATCATTATACAAAAATAAATGATATTAGACATATGTTTGATACTATAAGACGATTAACCACCATTGTAACGTTATATCGATCTTATAATATGGTCGACTAAAATTCATATGACAGCTATCTTCATTCGTAATTATTATCTGCTTGAATTTAAAGCAAATAACTGTTAACTTTTGATCAAAGTTATGTAAATTTTTGATTGAATATATTATAGTATAAAATCTCCCTCAGATCCAAAAGTTTGCATGGATCCGAAAATTCGGATACGTGTCATTTCACCGACAATCATTTCACCGACAGCTCACTTCACCGACATCACACTAAGTGACAATTTACTAAAAATACATACCTGCAACTAATAAAACCCTAACCCTAACCCTATGTGATGTCGGCTAAGTGAACTTTCGGTGAAATGATTGTCGGTGAAGTGACCACCTTCCGAAAATTCCATGTGCGATCTTAAAATTTTGTGGTGCTCATTACTAATCTATCGGTTTTAAAAATAGTCGTTATAAAATGATGTGAACATATATATACATGGGAATAAACGATTTTCTTATGTAATTTTCTTTGTGCCTTGCATAGATGATTATGCAATTCATAAGTTTAGTATGTAATATTTTACAATATAAGAATAGAAAAGTACATATATATAAGGCCACACAAAGTTGATTTTTGGTTTTGCATAACATGGTACTCCAAAGATCCGTCGGTCTGTCGGTTTATCATTATTATTTTAGACTAAATCTAACGTTAAGGCAATCGCAAAATTAATTTTTCGCTTTGCAATACATACAATCTGAAACTTGGTCAATTATCCGCTATCAGACGATTTCGGGAAATTAGGGTTTCCATAGGGCAAAACCGATAAAAAAGACGAAAAAATAAATGTCAAAAATTCAACATAATACATTGATATTTCCCAAAAAAGTACATAAAAACGCAGGGTAGTTTTATTTTCGAATTATTAAACTTTCGAAAAATTAAAAATGTACTAATATAATTAACTTTAATAAGTATGACAGATATAATGAAACATGGTAGTATAATAAAATTAACAAGTCACCGAAAAATAAAATTTTTTGGGGGCATATTTTTTTAGGGTTAGGGGTTAAGGTTAGAGGTTTGTTTTAAAGTAGAAATTATAATAAACAAATATGAATGGTTTTAAAAAGTTAAATAGAATCTAAAATTTCATTTTAATTATGATCCACGACATTTATTGCTATGATCGCCAGTTAGTTTAATCTAAATAAGATGCTCAATGTAAAGTGGCCTATTGATTAAATCAACATGAACAATAAGCGCGTGCAGATAACTATAACTTATGAAACATTGAAAGCTTTATTTTAAACCATACTTACAAATTAGTTAATATAACTATGAATAAGCAGCTTATTTCAAATGCAATCACTATTATAATCATTACAAACTTAATAAATCAAAATGAAAAATCAATGAGAAGGAAACGGTTTAAATCCTACATTTCTATTCACTAATTATTATTAAAATTCTATGTCTTCTTATTAATAATTTCTCGATAAAATAATTATATTCCACGGCCTCTAATGTTCTCCCATGAACATTTCTGATGATATTTTTCTGATGACGAAAATGCCATAAAAATATCAAAAATATTTCATGACCCATTACGTCATTAGTAAAAATTTTAGTCAGAAATGTTATGGGCATAAGAACCGTGAAATATCCATTGCATAGTACATTATAATATTCTAATTAATAGTATAGATTAGAGATGGGTACGGTTACGGCTATAGCCGTAACCGATGTTAGTCGGTCAGCTGACCAGCCGATTCCAACATATAAATAGATCGAAACAGATTAGCCCAACAAGACGGAATATACCGCAATGATCATGTTTGAATGGTTCTTTGCGTAACCATAAGAACCACTGAGTTAGAATTAAAAAAATTGTCTCTCAACTTTAATTAAAAGAACCTTTACCTAGTAAAATGATCGACTATAACTGGTTATTTAGCCGGTACGACATGCCGCACTTAGCCGGCTATAAGTCAATAACCGATAGCTGACCGTAGTCAACCGTAACCGACCGAACCCATCCCTAGTATACAGGGATGGTAAATGACTTTAAATGACCCAAATACTCAAATGACAAATGGCCAATAATTGGTCATTTCACGGCCCAAATGACTTAAGAAGGTCATTTAACTCTGGTTAATTGACTATCTAAACTTTTAGCCAATCAAAATTGATTATTGTTCTCCGTACAATGAAATGTTGCTAGATACTATCCAATAAAAATTATTATACATGATAAATAACTGATGAACCAAATGATCTGTCATCATTTGATAAATGATTGCCATTTGTATTTTGGTTAAAATGACTAGGTCATTTCCATATCTGTTGTAAAGCGATATTCCAATCGAATCATAAGATTAGGTATGAAGTTAGAAAAAACATTAGACAAAAAAATAATGTATTTTTACTTTTTTTTTTAAAAAAAAAAAAGTTCGTAAATAATAATTTGCAAATTGTAAAATGATATAAATCAATTTCGAATTTACAAATGGCATGTTAATTAATAATCGACGTGAATTGAGAAATATTTATTATTTAAAACATGCATTATACAAGTTTTTCGTGATCAGTAGGATGTCAACTCTATGCAAAATGACCTAATGATCAAATGACCCCAGTCATTTGGAAATGATCATTTGGTTATGAGCCATTTCCAAATGACCCAAAATTTGAATGACCTCAAATAACCAGTCATTTTGAGGTCATTTGACGTCATTTGAAAAATTGGCAAATGATCACCATCCCTGACTAGTATAGATACGGAAAAAGGAATGCAATTCATTCTTAAAACAGTTTTAAATCATACTTTAAAAGGGATAAATACGAATTACAGTTCATAGTTAATCAAAAAATTTCTCTGATAATTTTATTAACTGACTTGATCTACTAAGTGAATTTCATTCCATCTTGAAACATGAGATTTCTTCCGTAGTCAAGAGACTCAATTTCTGTAATTCGAAATACAGTAAATCAAGAATACATGCCTTATTTCACATGATCAAAATGATTGGTAAATAAGATAGCTGCGCGACGTCATCACGCGAAACCAGGAACGGAATTTATCAGTATTAGATTGAAAAAACTATATAGGTATATCATTATATTATATAGTACAGAAAGTGATATTAAATGCGCACTCTTAAATAAATATAAATCTAACTTAAATGCACATATAATTGGTATAAATCCAGTTCTTTAATTGTTCTGAAATGAGCATTATTGAAAGTTTGATTATTGGAATAGAATCCTGTCAGATTTAGAATCAGAATATATTGATTTTAAATACATTCATGTTTAAGTAAATTTTAAATTTATGCAGTAACTTAAACCTGAATTTGAATCCATTAAGCGAATATTCAATTTTAAAATTAAAATATTGAATGCAATTTAATCAGCAATACATCGCAAAGCTATTAATATATATATGTTCTAGTTATTTGTTCTAGCTACACTAATTTTGTAACTAATTATAAAGAGACAATTTGCGGCAGGCAATTTTAATTGTTTTTGCAGCATTAAATTACTTTTTAAATGTAATATTTTCGTATGCACATACCGTATAAGCGAAAAATAATGCTCGTGGGCATTAGGGATGGATCAATCCTAAAAAGACCAAATAAGCTCTGGTCCTGGAACCA
The DNA here is from genome assembly GCA_003550325.1 of Gigaspora rosea. NCBI lineage: Eukaryota > Fungi > Glomeromycota > Glomeromycetes > Diversisporales > Gigasporaceae > Gigaspora > Gigaspora rosea. The sequence continues at coordinate 8,426 of QKWP01001236.1, read as the reverse complement.
GTCCGGGCCAGTCTTCATCAATAGCCGATTAAAATTATTAAAAAAAAATATTTGGTTTCAATTGCTGATGTCATTTGCTTTAATTCTCTCTGCTAAACAATAGGGCGGTTAAAGGTTGGGACCGCTCTTAGGACCGAGACCGGACCAAAAAGCATTAATGGACAGACGGTCTTATTAGGACCGAACGAACTCATCCATCCCTAGTGGGCATTAGGCAGCTTGCAGTTAATTCTTCGGTTAGCATCACTTTCTAGGATCCTCGGGAGGGAGAGGACAGGGTTGGCACATTTATCTATTGGGTGAATGGAAAATAACTCCATTGGCATCACTTCATTGCTCCACTGAGAATAATTTGCGAATGTAAGCAATGAAGGCCAACTAGCTTATAATATAATATTTGTTAATAATAACTAGTTAACTCCATTGGCTCCATTGCTTTGCAATTTTTTAATGGAGTATATCCATTGCCAACCCTGATGGTGGGGGGAATGAAAGGAACATATAAAAATTAACAAATTATTTTTAAAATGGCAAATCTATTATGGCGAATTACCTCCAAGTTAAAATTTAGTCTAGAGATTTTAGTTGAGTTGCTAATTAGGCCTGGCAAATTTAATTCTGTAGTTTACATTACTTCCCCTCACAAAAAGGGAGGATCAAGAAAAAGAAATTCTATACTGTATTCATACGAAAAAGTACCTCTTGTACAATTTTTACAGTCAAAATTCTTGTGATCTAGTAATTGTTCGCACAGTTTTAAGTACGTATGTGTAAGTTCGATTAGTCACGAGAATTTTGGCTGTAAATTATTTTCAGAGGAGTACTGAATAGATTTAGTTATTTTTTTACTTTAATGTCTCGGAAAGTATCGGATATTCACTCAAAGTTCGGTCCCGACGTTGCTAGTCTTTTATGTTCATTCATTTTCTCTGCGGAGACTTTCGAGCCCACAAAAATTTCCGCCTTAGTATATCTAGTTTTGCATAAGTGAACAAGAAGATTTTAAGCTATCACATTTTGTCATATCAAAGCATATAGGTTAATTTTATTGGTCTATATAATACTATAAATTATGTATTAGAAAGAGTCATCCGGCATTTTGATTGACTGTTTTAACTTTTTGGGAGAGGATGAAGTTAATCGAAGACTTAACTTTGAATAGCCAAATTAGATTCTAATTTTTATTTTATTTTTTGTAATTAAAATTTATAAGCGGAAAAAAAACTTTAAAGTATGTAAATGTCACAAGTATTTAGTTGGATAATTTTCAAGAATATTTAGATGAATGTATTGAAGTAGTGCATAAGCGTGATATTATTGTCAAATGCTAATTAGAATATTAAATTGATTTTTGTTTTTATGTTCATTTTGCCTGGTGGGCCATCGGGGTGACGTTAACCGAAGAATTAAATATGTTGGCCTTATTTCCTTCAAAAATAGTTTAAGTGGTCTCGTATAGCGCTCATGGGCGTTTTAATTAATGCGCAGTAGCATATAATCATTGTGATGGAATAAAATGGAATAAGTATATTATAAAAAAATTGGCAGACCACCGAAAAATAAAAATTTTGGGCGCTTTTTTTAGGGTATGAATTAAGGTTAGAGGTTAGTTTTAGAATAGAGTTTATATTAAACAAGTGTGAGTGGGTTTTAGAGGGTTAAATAGAAATCCATATTTCATTTTAATCCGATTTCATTATGATCATTGTTGGAAAAATGATATACAGTCGATCTTCCTTAAGTGTATCCTTTATAAGTGCACTTCATGCGCACCTTCTTCTTTCTATAAGTACACATCATTTGATCCACCCATAATGTAACATTATATGTAAATTACATTCCATAAGTGCACATTCCGTAAGTGCACTTTTCCTAATTATTTGCATTTATGGAAATTTTGACTTAATGATTGGTGCCGTAATTCAAAATGCAATTTATTGTAATGTAATAATTATTTATTACAAACGTCGTAATTGTGTAATAATTACGACCATATAATAATAATTTTGACTTGTCGTAATTAATACTACATATTGTAATAATTACTACATGTCGTAATTATTACTATTTGTAGTGAACGCCTAAAGCGGAGCAGATTCTTCTAATATATATTTTAGCGAATTAACTTTAGTGTTAAGGTCATCATAGATTAAATTTATGTAGGTTTTAGGTAGTTATATATAAGCAAATTGCCTTCCCGACATTTTTAATTAATCCATCAAGGTAGGTTTAGACTACCGTTTTTTGTATTTTTTTCAAGATTTTCGCTTTCTGCTTCGCCGAAGATCATCAAATTTCTATAATTTGATTGGTCGCATGTCGCGTGATTCTGCTCCGCTTTAGAAAAGATACTCAATTTTGCCCGATCCTTTTTTACCAAAATAATTATGCTGTGTAATGAGTTTGTCGTGTGGTGTAAGTAGCCTTTACTATAAACGGTTGGTAGTTCTGCTGCTTACGGTAATTTGTGCTATGCTTGTGCATTTGATTATCGAAATAATTTTCAAAAAAGGATCCGTTTTTATATACATGTTATATGTTACATGCACGTGTACATGTTACATGTACTGACATGCACTGTACATGTACATGTTACATGTACATGTTAATACATGTACTTAAGCGAAAAAAAAAATTGAAAAATTCTTTCTAATCATTAAAAATGATCGGTGCATATCGAAATATATATTTTTGTTGCTTTTATGGACATTTCATCCTATATTCATTTATAGCATTGAGTGTTATTCTCTTTTTTTTGTTTTTTTTTTCATCAGATTTTTACTGGCTTGATGAATTGATAATCAATGATTTTCAAAGAAATAGCGAGAAGCCATAACAAAGGATTTGAATAAATTTATTCATTAATGATCATTTGATTATCATCATACACAGTAAACCAGTTTCCACAGGAAAATCCAAGTTGAAATTAATCATTTACTCAAGATCGCTAAAACTTTACTATTTATAGACCAGGTTAGCTAATATCAGTATATGTGAGTACATCAGATTTATTTATGTAAACAATCACCAATATGTAATTGTATAATAACATATGATTTGCATTGTGATAGTTTATAATTATCGAACTCCTATATCATTATTATTAATTTCTGTTTTGCACCTGTTTATTTTTTATCCATTATAAGCATAGCGGCAGAGTTTAAGCCAGAAGTTTAAACCTCTACAGTTCATTTCACTGAGTCTATTTTACTAAAGTTCATTTCACAGACTTAGAATTAGTTAATATTAGTGTAATTTATACTAAAAAAAAACTTTTTAATAGAGTGAGCTTCGATCGGTAAAATATATATATGTATAAACACTTGAATTTAAATCAACTAACTTTATAATGATTATGGTTATTGTTAACTGTATTTACACATAACTAATGTCATAATAGGATTGTGAAATTGAAATGCGAAAATCAAGGATACAGGAACAACCAGGTGTTTTTTTATTTACATACTCAGTTGTCATCTATGATTTTAAAATGGATTTTTATCTGTTATGCATATTTTGGAAATGTTAGATTAACTGAGATATAGATAATATTAATAACATTCATTAGTGAGTCACATGCTAAATATCACCAAAATAGTAAGGTTTGTAACTGAATTTTTACAGTATCTCACAATAGAAACTATAATAATTCCAACACAAAATAACTTAACCTTATAGCAATTCATAATACAGATTAATGCAAACTCAATTTTAACAGCATCAAATAGGTTTATAACAGAATTTTTTATAGTTTTTCATGATAATTCCAACTCTCATTACCAAAAATAGTTTTATAGTAACTAGCAATATAATTCTAAAGCAACATACCAACCACATAGAAAATAAAAGACAATCCCAATGCAAACCACCTCTAACCGATACTATTGTAGCTAAAATAGTATGTTTTGTATAGTAACTCATGGCAGAAATTACAATAATTTAATATGGGGTGTGGTCAATTAAAACAGCCCATTTTTACAATTTTTTGAAAAACGAGTTTTTATTAGATTTTTATAAATTTTGACATGATTGACATTTTTCAATTATAATGAAGGTCAATATGCATAATAAAAAATCAAAATAATGTAAAAGAAAGATTACATGAGGCTGCATAGAGCCCAGCACATTACAAGATTACCCTATAGTCACATGCTATATTTAACCAATCAAAATCGTTAAATTTGATTAATCCCGGATCAGTCCGAAAATCAAAACAAATAATTAAACTCAATTATCTCAAAATAAGTTCTATGTAAAAATGGGCTGTTTTAATTGACCACACCCCATATGATAAGGGTGCTGACATTTATTAGATAATATTTTAGGGGTAGGGGGTCAAGAAAAATCTTACCTTAGTTAAATTTGATTTGCCAAAATTCTATTTATAGATCTTACTTGGGGTTTAGAGTAAGCCCCTATAGTAAATGGATATTAGGTAATAAATATCAGCACTCTAATTTCACTACAAATTAGTTCAACCTTAATCACATACCATAGTCACCAAATTGCAAGTAGGCTTTGCAACAGAATTCTTTACAAAAGAATTGATAACTTTAATACAAACTAATTCAAATTTATTCCCATAAAAATTAAGATAATTCTAATGCAAAATTACTTAACCATACTGTGGCTGCCAGAATAGCAGATAAGCATTACAGAATGTTTTTATATAGCTCAGTAGAAATTATAAAATTATATTGCAAACTTACACGACTTTAAACTATATACAGTGGTCATCAAAATAGCAAATTATTTCTAAAAATATTTGGTTGTCCTAATTCTTGATAAAAATTATGGTAATAAAAAATTCTAGTGTCAGAGGCATATACAAAAAACTAAAGTGGAGTTTAAATCTGCTAAAGCAAAGCAAGACCAAAATATAAAAATGTAAGGCTAGCTTAAAACTGCTGAGCGACATAATGATGTAAGATTAGCTTAAAACAAGTCCATTATATATATGCTTTACACAATGAATAGTTGATTTGTATAACTGCTAATCTGATTTTTAACTATCAGCTTAGCAAATTTAATAAATTTAAGTCAACTAATCTTGGTACAGTATATACATATATAAATTCTCATTAATTTTTAAAACAATATAAAAAATAGATATATAGTTAGTTATATATATTATTATTCATTAATTAAAAGATGTCTATACAGTATATATAATAATAATAATCAAATAAACCCATATACTTGGACCTTTGCTTTTTTTGAATTGTTGCTTTTAGGTTTTAGTATACAAAATGTAGTTATCTTAGTGGTTTTATCTCTTCATCTGTTAATCATGTGCAGGCAAATTTGTTTACAAAAGTTATATAATATTTTTAAAGAAAATTTTTTATAAAACTTAATTTAATTTTAAGATTTCTATACAGTATATATAATAATAATAATTAAATAAACCCATATACTTGGACCTTTACTTTTTTTGAATTGTTGCTTTTAGGTTTTACTCCTTTTTCTTTGTTTAGTATACAAAATGTAGTCATCTTGGTGGTTTTATCTTTTTATCTGTTAATCATGTGCAGGCAAATTTGTCTACAAAAAGTTATATAATATTTTTAAAGAAAATTTTTTATAAAACTTAGTTTAATTTTTTAATATAATATTCTTTTAGATTTATATTTTGTTTTTAAATAATAAATTATTATAAATAACTATACTTTATATAAATTTTTATAAAGTTAAAATCTTCTATTTTTATAAAATCAAAGAAAATAATTAAAGTTTAAATTTTAAAAATTTTTTTAAATATATTTGATCTCCAATTATTATTATAAATTTTATTTGAGGTTTTATGAATATAAAAAATTAACTTTTTTCAAAAAAAATTGTTTAAACTTGTTTTAATGCATTATATTATTAATATATTATAAATCTTTAATATTGAATAACTTTTTATCTACTAATCTGTTTTGGATGATTTAACTACCAAAATTATCATCACAATGAGACGATTCTAATTAGTCTAAAATCATTAAAATTTGATCACAGAGTCCTAAGATCAATAAATATTTGTAATATAAATAAAACATCATCAATCTTGAAATGCTGTAATCAAATTTTAGCAATTTTAGGCTCATTAGAATCATCTCATTTAGATAATTATTTTGGTATTTAAATTATTTAAAATGGATCAGTAGATCAAAGTTATTCATTGTTTAATATTTTTAATATTTTCGATCAAATTTATATATAGGCAAAATACAATCTTTAGTTAGTAAAAATTTTTGATATTGCAAATTTTAAAATTTATACTTTATCAAAGTATTGTAAAGCTAACTGAATTAATTTAAATATTTTTTAGAGGACCTCTCCTATCTACTTTTTTAATAATTATGCAAAAAATAAATTTTGCAGGCAAAATTTGCCTGCAAAACAGATGAAGAGAAACTTTCAACTATTTATCTTTTATATATAACTTTGCTAAGATGTAGCAACACAATAGCATGGGATTCACAGGGATTCAAAAAATATGTTATAGTATAGTTTGAATACTCCAACTTTGCTTAATGGACAGGGCTACGTTTTGTAGCAAAATAAGTTATACAAGATTTCTAAAAAGTATTGTAAACAGTATAAATAATTTATTTATTAATTGTGTAATAATTATCCAAATTTAGAACAGTCTCCTTTAGAGATAAACATACATTTATAGAAAGTAATTTACAAGAAAACATTCATCAGATCAATTGTCTGGATATTAAATTATACTGTTTAAAGTACTATGTACTTTTTAAGAATGTAATATCCTACCTTATTATTTGTTGTTTATTATAATTTCTCACCATGACCCATGGGGTCACAAATAATCATATAAAATTATAATGAAAGTAGGCATGAATATAAATGCTAGTAAAATGTGGAAATATATTAGTAAAATTTGTAGTGAATTGGTAATATTAGTAAAATTAATTTTACTAGCATCTATAGGTATAAACAATATAAGGCAGAGTATTATTCATAAATTTTCTGTAAGAAATTCCCAATAATTATATGATGTAAATAGTCCTTCAGGTTATCTGCATTCTATGATCATTGGGAATCTCTGCTAACTCCAGGAAATTAATAATACTAACATTTTACTTGTTTTAATAGCATTGTGATTTATAATGCAAAATAATTTTACATACTAATAGATTCATATATAAGTTGAAATATTGGAAACTATTAATTAAAATAATTAAACTGTTCAAGTAACATACTTATTACCCAATTAGACAAATGTTCCATGAATATTAAACAGATCAAATATTATATGCTTATAGAACTTGTATTACAAAAAGATCATATAAAAATTATTGTATAACTAGCTAATTCTGCTATATACTTTAATAAAGTATCAATATTAGGCCAGACCAAGTGGATTCTTACATTACCCCCTCCCTCATAGTAAAAAAAATTTAGATAAATATATATAGGCTATAGGACATTTTAAAAAAATTTTATAGTTATAAAACAATTTGGAAAAAATTTCTTTGAAAAAAATTTTTTTATTATATGAACCACCTCTCTTATAAAAAGGAGATAGAGGCAATTTAAAATATAGAAATAGAATCAACTTGGTCTGGCCTTATTGGTAAGCAGTTTTAATGCTTCCTCATTCTCTAAGCCAGATCTAATAAAATACTATAATAGTCTATTGCTATAGCACTAGAAATTAAAGTAGCTCCAATATTACAAATTTCAATAATTTTTTTCCAAGATCGATAAATAAATTTATGTTACTACATGGTATAATTATTATTATATATGGGGTGTTCCGTATTAAAAGGTCCCATTTTTACATTTTTCAAAAAATTTTTTTATTTGATTTTTTAATAGATATATACTCTATAAAAAAATTTGTTATAAGTTGCAAAAGTGAATTACATAATAAAAAGTATGGTGAAACGCAAAAAACTAAAAACGCAAAGAAATCTAAAAATAGAAATAGAAGATTTCAAGATCGACAAGAATCAAATAGAAAATTCTAGAAATGTAGATCTTCTAACTTAAAATTTTTTTTTGATACGTTAATGTTTTTAAAAACTTTATATTAAATTTGGCCTATTATATCTTGCTCTAATATTTACTGGTTTTCTCCTTTAACTTTCAAGTTATGATATTACATGTGGCAAAAGTCTTATTTAAATATTAAAACGTATTGTATTCAAAAACAACTAGTAAAGAAAAGAAAGTCTTCTTGAATACTAAAGGAATTGGATTCAAAAACTACCAGCAGCAGAAGTCTTCTTTATCCTTATGGGTTGGATTAAAATGCCGGTAACAAAGACATTTAAATTCTGTGGATTGTATTAAAAACAACCAATTATGAATCTTTACGGACGTAACAAATTAATTGGGTGGTTACGACGGTTATGCGCGGGCTAGGGGCGCATGACAAATTTGAAAAGGTAACTAAGTCTTAAAAAAATGTG
>QKWP01001235.1:132874-154389 GCA_003550325.1 Gigaspora rosea | reverse complement strand
CCTGTGATTGGATTTTAATGATTTTGGGCTCGTTGGAATCGACTCAAAGAGACGAACATTTTGGTAGTAAAATCATTTAAAACGGGCTAGTAGATCAAAAATTATTTAACTTTAAAGTTTTAAAAAAAAAGATCTACGTATAAATTCCAAAAATCGGAGCATATGCCTTTATATTTATTATCCTCCTCCCTTATTATTAATAAACTCTTGGGATTTCTAAGGAACAGGCCCTTGGAATAGCCCTCTTGTTAAATTAATAAACTGTCTATTATCTCTTGTTGTTTTATACCGAACTGCCTTAGAGAAGTGTGTAGTTTCTTACAGACATAAAAGAAACTATACTTCCCTCTTGCACACTGCTTTACGCCCAAAGTAAGGGATCTCAGGAGCCATGTGATTGTTACTTTATCGGAATTAAAAAAGGCTTCCGGTACTGTAACAATATCCATGATTACCAAAATAGTGAATGAGTTCTGTAACTGAATCTTTTAGAAATTACAATAATTCTGGTATAAAGTAACTTATCTTTTTATCTTTATTAAATTTAATATAAACTTTTTACAATAATGAGACATTTCATTTTTTAAATCTAATGCTAAAAAAAAAAACTCAGACATATATCTAAGTAAACCTAAATACTTATCTGTGGCCTAAATAAAAATTTTAGCCAATTTGATTTAATGGTTGTTAAAAAAAATCAGAGCTGGATACTGATATAAAATTGTAACTTTTATATTTTTAATATTAAAAATTAATAATTATCTTTCGTCGCTAGTGTGATGCATCGCTACTAGGGTTGTGGGCACAGGGGCATGCCTTTTGGGGCATGCCCCTAGGGTAGTGTTGTTAAAAGACTGGTCCAGTGAAGATTACTGGAACTGGAAGGTTTACTGGAACTAACTAGATGTAACTGAAACATATATAGGTTCCAGTGATAAGTTGTCACTAGACCCTTCCAGTCACGTTGTTTTTACCACTGGATGAAAGTTCCAGTGAGGTCCAGTGAAATCTAGTGGGGTCCAGTGGATCCAGCAAGTCAAAATAAATTTTAAATTCATTAAAGTCTGCTTGATACGTAAGTATCAAGGCAGATTTTGTCTCGAATCAATTCAGACTTGATCATGTGACAGACTTTTATGATTATAGATTGATCGATCAATGATCAATCAAGAGGATATAAGGGGAGTGCAGAAAATCACATAATTTTATTAGGGGGTGGGGTATGCATGTTGGCAAAATCCCAAATTACTATAGTTTGGGATTTGTCCGCGTCCAAATTCCAAATACATCCCAAATTAATTTCTCAAAAACTTTATTAATAATCTTTGTTTAAACAAATAGTAGATATTCTTATTGTTATAAATAACATATTTGCAAAATTTCAGGCCTACTTTTTTGATTTAATTTTTTACAAATAGTAATTGTTTTTTTGAATTTGGGATTTGTCTGTGTTTTGCCAGCAAGTATAGGGGTGGGGTCCCCAAATATCATGTCCTATATATATATATAGTATAAATAGCCAATCATATTAAAGAAAATCGATTTTTAGTTAATCGCAGATAGTTGCTACATAGTAAAGTCTAAATCTTACTAAGCAAATCGAAAAAAATCGATTAAGTAAACTTATTGAGCAGATCAAAATACACTTACCACAAAATTTTCATAAGTATTAAAAAACGTTTTATTATTTAACTTTTAACTTTTACGTTCGTTGAATAAATTTTTTTAAAAAATTTTAATTTTTTCGTCGAACGTAAAAATCAAAAGTCAATTAATAAAAAATTCACCAATACTTATAAAAATTTTGTGGTAAGTGTATTTTGATCTGCTAAATAAGTTTACTTAATCGACTTTTTCAATTTGCTTAGTAAAATTTAGACTTTACTATGTAGCGACTTTTGTCGATTGTGGGGTAGCTTATTTTCAGGTCAAAGACGTTTTTGAGTTTTTTTAAATTTGATTGGTCAATAGTCCTATCACTAGGGGGGTCAGGACCAGTGTCTGAAATTCAATTTTTAAATTAGTTGCGGGCTGCAACTAAATAAAAAAAATAGTTGTGGATTATAAGAATTTATAAAAATTTAGTTGCGCGTATAAGCATTTAATCAAAATTTATAAGTAAAATTTTCAAATTTATGTGCAGAATCTGCATATGCACTTCAGAATTTGGTTGCGGAAATTTAAAATTTGTTGCGGTCCGCAGACTCCGCAACCCAATTTCAGACACTGGTCAGGACCTATGTAAACCCTAATTACGTGATTTACTGCACTCACCTAAGTATAAGAGTAAGCTTATACATAAGGACGAAAGCATTTCGGGTTCTAAAACCCGAAATTAAAATTTGAAGACGAAATTGTTTTTGACCTATTTTACTTGAAAGACGAAATTATTTGATAATTTTTTTGAATAGATGAAATTGTAAGGAACATATCTATATAAATTTTATTTGCTCTTCCTTATAAAAAATTTTAATTTTCTCTAATGAAGACGAAATAGGTCTTTTTCAAAAATCAATTTCGGTGGCATCACTAAGTAAGGTACAGTACTGTTAAGTGAATTAAAGTAAGTATGAGGTAATTGTTGTGTAATTGTTCAAAGTATATTTTAGTATTGTTAAGGTTCATGGATAAAATAGACTTTTTCTTTAGCGAACCTAATTTGATTACATCGACCCTCCCTCCCTACCCAGTAAGTTTTTCAAAGTGGTCTGTCGGGACGACAGTCATATGGAAGCAAGAGTCAGGTGGTATATAATTTAGACATCAGTCATTCATATAGATTCATATACAAGTGAATGCATTTTATGACCTGTAGTCAGTTATACAAAATAATACAGCCTATGACCTGTCAGTACGACAGTCATAGAAAAAATTCCACGATGCTAAAAAGCTACATAGGTTGCTTGTATTTTTATAGTATAACCCAGAAATAGACAAAACAAAAGCTATCAAATAAAATTGATAAAAGTTTGTCTATACGCATGTATCAGATATGTATCTGTTAAAAATATATATATATTATTTTTATTGATAAACTTTGTCGTGTTCGAATAAAAAAATTTCAATATTACTAACTCCCTGACCATTTAATAAAATAGAAATTATGTTGATATCTTTTTTAACATAAAAATTTCAGTGGAATTTAAGACCTGTCATAATTAAGAACATTATATGTTTGCATTTGAATTCCCAATCATTCCATGTTTGTAATTTTTCGGGATCTTGTCCTTTAAATTTTTCTACTTGAGAATATAAACCAAAATTTTCTATATATCGAATATCTATTGATTTCAAGAACTCTGTTTTGTTTATTGAAATGGTGTTAAATCCGTATTTTCAGCTAATACTGTGCCAATTTCTTCTGTATAAGTTTCATTGCGTGCAAAATTTTGTTGCATCTATATAAAAAGGTTTATTAATTTTTTTTGTTATTTATAATTAAAATACTTATTTAAATAACGAATAATACTAACACTCCTTGCCAAAGTGCAAAAAGACGACTTATGCTGGCTTGATGAAAATAGAATATTGAATCAAATCCAGCTAAATTTGAATAATCCATATGATCTCCAGGACTACTGAATATTATATGAAAAGCATCATGAGTTGATTCAAGAGATGCAAAATGTAATTATCCAACAATTTCTAAAGAAGCCGGATAATCTGAAATATATCACTTTTTTATATCATAAATAATTTTTAAATTTTTTAAGTCATTTAAGATTATAAATTTTATACTAATGCAAAAATTATATATATAAACATTGTAGCTGCTAATTAATGTTTTTAATTGAATATGAGCTAAATGGTTTCAGAATCACCTTTAAGTTAGTTCAAAATTCTTTACCAATTTGAGTGAATTTAGAATTTCGAATAAAAAAATTAAAAATTATTAAATTCATTAAATAATTTTTATAAAACATTTAATAAACTATTAAGTTTTTTAAGATAAAGAATAAGCGACTTTATTAATTTTTACCAACTTAAAAATTATATACAAACATTGTAGCTGCTGATTAAATTAATTTAATGATTTTAATTAAATATGAGCTAAATGGTTTCAGAATCACCTTTAAATTGGTTCGAATTCTTTACTGATTTGAGTGAATTTAGAATTTCAAGTAATAAAAAAAAAAAGTTCATTAAAAAATTATTAAATTCGGTAAATAATTTTTATAAAATATTTCTTTGCAACAAATAAACTATTAAGTTTACCTAACCTGGGTTACCCACTCACCCCAATATCATGTGTATACAATAACTTAATTCTTATTTGTATTTTGATTGGCTAATATTATATTGGTTCTAGTGAAATAATCCCTTCTAGTGAAAACTTAACTGGAACCACTGGAACGCTGGAATTATCTGAACGTCCAGTGAAGTTCTAGCTTCTAGTTAACAACACTGCCCATAGGCATGCCTTGAAGCCAAAGGGCATGTCTAAACCATATAACACTAAGCAATTACTCCTATTGGCTAGAAATTATTAATATTAATATTATATGTTTTATTTTTTTTTTTTTTACAATATATATATAGCTATATTAAAAAAATTAAATTATTCTAATAAAACAATTAGAATCAAGAATTTAAAAATCTATGTAATTTGTACCAAATACAAAACTTTTAAAACCCAATACTTCATATTGCCCTTTATATTCTTTTATTAATATACTTTGAAACTTTGGCCAATTATAGATTTCTGTATATAATTTTAAATAATTTGATTGGTCAGTTATTTGTCATGTGACTACCCAAAGTGCATGCCACTGGCATGCCTCAGACTAGAGGCATGCTCTATGGGCATGCCTATTTTATTATCTGTGCTCACAACCCTAATTGCTACTCCAATCATTTTGTTTGTTTTGATTTTACATTAATCAAAACAAACAAATAGTGGCTAGATTAAAGTTAGGGTTAGGGCTTGGTTGGGACTATAATTAACCCAAAATTAAGCAATGAATTTTTTTAGCTAAGAAATTAATTGCAGTTTCATAGTCAAAATTTTAAGTTAGAAGTGATTTTTAAAAAATAACTGTTTTGCTTCGATTTCACATTACACCTGATCCTGTATCCCGATTGGTCGATCAGAGGGTAGCGATGCATCGTACTGGTGATGAGTGATAACTTAAAAATTTTTATTTAATAATAAAACCTTTATCAGCTATCTTAAATACTAAAATTTGATTGGTTACGTGCATTTAGAGAGGTTACTATGATATAAAATATTATTTAAGAGAATGTGTATTTACAGATATAGAATATGCATTTAGTACTAATAATATCTTATAGAAAAGAAAAAAATATGCATTTAGAGAGGTATTGTATTTATAGAGGTTGCATTTATGAAGATCTAACTGTAGTAACTGTAGTATTCTAATACAGTCAAACCTTCATAAATGCAACTTGTAGAAATGAGCCTACAATATGCATTTAGGGAGATTTGCATTTAGAGAGAACCAATTAAATTGCAGCTTTAAAAATTAGATTATCAAGTTTGTGTAAATTCTACTAAAACTATATAGTCTATCTTAAATACTAAAATTTGATTGGCTATGTGCATTTAGAAAAATTAGTATGATATAAAATATTATTTAAAAGAATGTGCATTTACTGAATATAAAATGTGCATTTAATACTAATAACATTTTACAAAAAAGAAAAAACTTGTATTTAGAAAAGTATTGTATTTATAAAGGTTGCATTTATAAAGGCCTGACAGGATCCAGACATTTCTCATATAGGTTATAACTAGATTTTGCTAAAAATAACAAACTATATTTACTTAAATAACTTCTGATCTAGTAATCAGAATTGAATGAACTTTTTTTGTTAAATGTGCCAGGACCCTGAAGGACTCTGATATAACTCAGATCCAGACTCAAAATTTTTAATATAACTTTATACACTTAATTTTATTAAAAGCTTTATACAAAATTATTATATAAGTCAAATTTTACTATAAATTATACAATTTCAGATCTGAGTTTATATATAAAAAAAAAAATTAGTATCGGGAAAGAATAAATTCAAATATTATATTTTAATAAATTTTAATAAATTTTAATGCATCTGCATTACAATCACTTAATTATCACTTTGCCATAACAATAATATAAAGCAATTTAATAAAAATTATATATATATTTATTTTATTTATTTATTATAAACAATTCTCTAACAAATTGGGTACAATTTGGAATCTAACATCTATAATCTACAATCCTATAGCAAATAACTAATGAAACACTAGTAATAATACAATAAAAAAAAAGAAAAAGTTTAACAAATCGGTAACAAAACACCTAAAACACCCAAGAAAACTAACAAGGTACCCAAGGTAAAATCTACAAGACACCCCCAAAATGCATCAAAGCAACATCAAAATTGGCAACAAAACACCTGAGGCAACCACGAACTCGCATAAAGAGCATCCAAGAAAACTAACAGGACACCCAAAACGAAATCTACAACAAGAGACACTGAAACGCACCCAAAGCAATGTTGAAATCGGCGACAAAACACCACATAGTCATACAAGAACGCCCAAAAAAACTAATAAGCACCCGAAGCAAAAACTCTAAAACAACGTTAAAATCAGCAACAAGACACCTGAGGCAATCACGAAATCATGCAACGAACCTCAACAACAAAAAAACTAAAGAATAGTATTTAGAACTAGAGTATGTCAACAAAAAGTATGAAAAGAAAAACACGGCACTAGTGACGAATAATACACCGAAATGGTCGACACCAATGACAAAGCACCGACTAATGACTCAAACGACGAAATCCGAAGCCATTTCCTGAAAAACCTAAAAAAGAAAAATGTGTAAATTAGTAACTAAAAAGCGACAAAGGACACCAACTAAAAAAATACACGCACTGAAATAAATGATACCAACAGCGGCGCAAGAAGTTGTAACAGCACCAACGACGAAGAAAGGTTGCTCCAAAACCAAAATGGATGACAGTTATTTTCTGAAAAAAAATTAGCAATTAGTACGTACTAAAAAAACCAGAAATAACAAAAAAAAAGAAAAAAAGAATACTTATCTATTCTGATTTGTGTAACAGGAGAATAATACGAAACCGATAACAAATTTAAATTAATAAGATTAAAAAAAACGTTTATAAAATATAAATAAAAAAATGTTAATAATTATTAATAAAAAAAATTAAAACAAAATCAAAAAAAAAATATTAAAAATAATTTATACGTACTATAAAAAATAATTTAAATAACCGATAAAAAATCATTTATACTTAAAAAATAATTTTAAAAAAATTTAATTTATAATAAAAATAAAAACTGAAAAAAAATTTAAATAAAATATGATAATAAAGTGTTAAAAAAAATTTTNAAAGAAAAAATAAACAAATAAAGTGATAAAAAGAAAAAAAATAAAGCGATATTAAAAAAGAAAAAATAAAAATAAAAATAAAGTGAAAAAAAAAAAAAGATAATTAATAAAAATAAAAAGAAAATTATTTTAAAAAAAAATAAATA
Source organism: Gigaspora rosea (assembly GCA_003550325.1). Classification (NCBI taxonomy): domain Eukaryota; kingdom Fungi; phylum Glomeromycota; class Glomeromycetes; order Diversisporales; family Gigasporaceae; genus Gigaspora; species Gigaspora rosea. The sequence goes on along the minus strand of QKWP01001235.1, from coordinate 146,879 downwards.
ATGATAATTAAAAAAGAAAAAATGAAAAAAATTTTTTAAAAAAAAGGGAAAAAAAATAATAAAGAAAAAAAAACATAAAAAAATAATTAACATTATAAAAATAGAAAAAATAAAAAAATAAAAAAAATTAACATTACAGTATATAAAAAAAAAAACAAAAAAAAAATAAGGCACGTTATATGCTATAAAAAACTTTATAAAAATAAAATAAAAAAATGATAAAAGTAGTAATGTACGTACAGCACATATATATAAATACAGAAATATGGAATAAAAAAATAATAAAAAAATTTAAAAATTTAAATAAATAATAAATAAATTTTTTTTTAAAAAAAAAAAGTAGTGTGGGAATAAAAGTAAATTCTGATTATTTTTCATTATAGGAATAACCGGAAATTTACTTTTTATTCCCACTATTGTTTTATTCGAATTTTAAAAAATGATAAAATTAAAAAAAAATAAAAATAAAAAAATAAAAAAAACGCACTTTTTTTATTTATAGGTTTGTTTTGTTTATTGTTTTTCCCATTGTGTTCTTATAATTTTGTATGCTGTATAAATGCTATATGCCATATTAGTAGTATCGTTATACAAATAAAGATCTAACTTGTTATAAAGATCGTCTTCGTTATACAAATAAACATCTGACTTTTTGAAAAATTACCAGTTGGCTATACAAATCTAAACATATGACATATCGAAAAATTATATAATAAGTCTATACAAAATTAGATCTCAGTATTATATATATCCTTTGGGGTCCTAATGTGGCTCACTAAGAGCTTTATTTTAAAAAAAGTTCATTCAAATTGGACCACTAGATACTAAGTTAATTGCAAAAACTGTTTTTCTGCTTCTTAAATTTCAGAGGTTTTGCTAAAATGTGTAACATATAATTTTTGTACTATATGTCCAGGGTCCTGGTCTGATTATAGTAACAAGCAGTGTTGGCCAAAAATGTGGGCATATTATATTTTTATATGACTACTAGTTATAATGGTCATATAATGATAGTTATATGTTTTGGTCATATAAATTATGCCTTATTTTTATGACCAATATGACCATTAGTCATATGACCAATTATGACCTAGTTATATAACTAGTATATAAAATTACTATATTTTAAATATAAATTGCTTTAGTTTGTGACTCAAATTCTTAAAATAATTATACGTATTATATTTAGAGTATAATATATATATATCTAGATTAGTATATATCATACAAGCAAATTATATACAAGTATGAATATACAATCATCTTAGTCGATTAACCCAAATAGTTATGGCTTCTAAAATCTCCAAAAAATAATCAACAATTCAAAAATGACAAGGTCTATGTACTGCAATACTGGTAGTTTTGCATATAATTTACTCAAAAAAGTATATTTATCAAAATTCACAGAATATATACGTATATAAAGTAAATGTTGTGAATTTTAGGGATTTCAATTTAAAAATATAAGCCCTACCAAAATCCATCTATACTCTTTTTCTAATAATTCTATCTCTAAACTCTAACTTAACTATAAAAAAAATTAACAAAAAAGACCCAAAAAATTTTAAAAATCTGTCACAAAATAAGTTCAAATTTCATTACATTATAATCTGATTTCATTATAATCTGTCACAAGGATTAGTATATGCACACGTACTTACATTTTATGTTACATGAATATGAGAATAACAGTATAAGTTTCCAAGAGCTAATTAGGGCGATAAAAATTCTTTTATTAATTCTTTCTAACAATTTTATGCAGCACAAAATATATGAAGTTCCTATATATATTTATGTATTTATACCCTGCTTCACTATATGCATTTATCTAATAAGATGCAAGATTTTGTATATATACATACACTATTTAATTTACAATATAATGATATACTATGTCAATACTGCAATATTACTCTATTCCTAAAAACAAAAGTGTAGCATAACATATACTGATATTTTTCTAGTAATCTTTTTATTAGACAAAATTTAAGTTAGAAAAATTAAAAATATAAATTGATAGATAATTTAGAATCTTAGAAACTTTTCTTAATCATCATCAAAAAACCTATAATCAATTAGCTAGTATAAATATTGCTTTTTAATTGGTTAATTTTTTTTATCTTAGGTCATAAGGTCATAATCCTCTTTTTATAACCAAATAAATTATAACTAGTCATAAAGATCATATGGGTCATAAAAGGTCATAGTCCAACACTAGTAACAAGTAATAGCATAGTAATAGTTAAAGATATAGTATAATACAATATAAATATAAATGGCAAATTATTTGTTGTACATACAAAAATCAGTGGTTTATATAAACAAGTTAGAAATAATTTTAAATATTTAATTAAATTAGTCAAAAATAATATAAAAATTAATTTTTAATCTATTGTAAATATAAACAAGAATATTTCAATATATTTTTCAATTTTTCAATACTATAAAATTTTGCAAGGAGTTGTTAATTTTTACAAGGAAATCTACATAAATAATTAACTCTGATTGGTTAGAATCTATGTAAATCATATGATCATCATATGATTTGTATAATTTGCAATATATTACTATTAAAAATGATCTACATTACACTCTACCCTTAAACTAGATAGTGCTATAGCAATTGCAAGTTTAAAGTATAATATACATCTAAAAAATATTAAGAGTAAGAAAAAAAAATTATAAATTAGTAACCAGAGTTGTCAGATAGTAAATTACTATTGGTACAAAAAACAACTCTTTTTGATGATTCCTTGAACCAACAACTACCGAATGGACCTGCAACAATACTTATAGTTAGTAACATTTACTTTAAACAAGACTTTATCTGTAGCAACTGAAACAAGGAGTTTAGAGCTTGATGAGTCCTTGGACTGTACGGAATAATTGAAATAGAGCTGAAATAGAGGTTCTCTTTAGGCTTGAGACTTCCCGGTGGAAGACTATGGAACTATAGAAAAAGTAGTTGGTGAAAATCAGAAGCCTTTGTCAAGTATTTGTGGAGCTGTGGCAGAGTAAAAGCAGAAACCTGTGTGACTTTACTATTCTATATAATGCAAACTATGACATTCCCTCTACGTTGGTTAATTTTGGCCCGCTACTTGGTTTTTCCCTTAATTTCTCCAAAAAGTGGCGATTTTGGCATACCCCCTTCAGAAGATCAATATTGTTTACATCTGAGAATGGAAACTCTAGTACACAAAGTCATGAGAAGTCACATGCTCGCAAAGCTGTCAAGTGATCACATGGTACTGGTGAATGACTCATGTCTAACAGATGAGTTTAAATTAAATTATGGATTGGTGGATCTTGACCTCTGAGAAGATGTAGGGTTATGTAGTTACATTCTTTATTGTAATACAGTACTGAGATCGTATAGAACGTACTGTATAATTTTTATGAGTTTAGTATAGACTTTAACTATACCTATCTAGATTTATTTTGTTTTCTTTGTTGTTTTTCCTTTTTCTGTTTTTTTTTTCGTTCATTTTTCCTTTTTTTTCCTTTTTTTCTCTCTCCTTTTATACTCAGCACCAGTCGGTGATTGACAGGATACAACTCGGAAGCTAAATTCTGAAACCGGATTAAACCGAATATTTGGTATGGCAGATTACTTTGGGCAGGTAACTTAGTTATCGCTTGGAGAGTCTTTTTTATATAGAACATTAGTAGTCATATTTTGTACTTGTACAAGACAGCTAGACTGCATAGTTCACAATAAAAAAAGACAAGATTGCTGAATGCAAAAAAAAAAGTAAATTACTATTGGTAAATTGCAGTAATTTATTAATTTACCAAAAATATGGTAAATTTATTATTATATACTTAAAGCTTGGGTGGCAATCAATTAATTAACAATCACTTTACTGACATAATATTTCATCAACAATTATTCACTGACACATTCATTTTACCACAGTTTATTTCACTGAAGCTCATTTCACCAACAAAGTAATTCTGGTCATTGTTGTTAGGTCAGAATAAAATTAGGTAGAATTAGAGCTAAAAATAGGATACTTTTTGAAAAAAACTTGTTGGTGAAATGAATTTCAGTAAAACAAACTGTTGGTAAAATGAACTTGTTGGTAAGTATTTGTCAGTAAAATGTTATGTCAGTAAAGTGATTATCAGTAAAATAATATGAACCCTTAAAGCTAGATCTGTTTATATAATTTGATTAGCTAAAAAAATTTTTTTAAATACTAAATCACATGATTTTATATTATACAAATTTTTTTAAGAATACTAAGATAAATTACTAGTAATTTACCAAATAGCCTGTAAATTTACCAAAAAAAAATTTAAAATTGCAGTAAATTAACAACTCTGTTAGTAACCAAAATTATCGTACAAACTCATATCATTTAATCATGAAAAAATTTCTTATTGTTATTTTTTGTATGTTATTATGTAAGCACAACAATCCCAAATTAAAACTCAGTTAGCTAATCACAACTTTTAAATCATGATTATAATTGCATAATAATATCAATATTGGATCATGCAATGATAAATATCACAAAATTTGTTTTGTCAGAACAAATAATTGGTCGAAACGTGCCACTATGCAGCACATGTTAGCCAATTATTTGCTCTGACAAAACAAATTTCATCATATTAATCGTTGCATAACCAATATCTTATAATTAAGGACCTGTGCAAGTCTAAAGCTATTGAATTAAATTAGGTTAATTGGTAATTTGCCAGTCGGCTAAAAAATGATCATAGTGTAACATGATGCAAATTACTATATAAATCATATATAGTGAATATGGCATTTGTTCAAGGAAAACTTTTTTTTATACTAAGCTAATTGTTCTTGTTGACTAATTGAAAATTGTAGAGCTCATCTTTGCGGTTCTAACATTAGTTAAATCATCCAAATCGGCCCAGTAGATGCTGAGATATCCTTAAAAAACGCATTAACGACTATAGAAAATCTCTATATAAACAATATATTGTTTATATAGAGATTTTTTATAGTCGTTGACACGTTTTTTAAGGATATCTCGGCATCTACTGGGCTGATTTGGATTATTTAACACCGTTAGAACCGCAAAGATGAGCTCTACAATTTTCAATTAGTCGACAAGGATGATTAACTTAGTATAAAAAAAGTTTTTCTTAGATGAATGTTAGAAATTTTTCATATTCACTATATATGTGATTTACATAGTGATTTGCATTATGTTATACTATGATCATTCATTAGCTGACTGGCGAATTACCAATTAAAGTTAAAGCCCATAGCAAAATTAAATAGAATAAAAGAGCTAATGAATTAGCAAAAGAAAAAACACCAAAGAAGAAAGTACCAGTTCCACTCCAAAAAGGAGTTCGAGATGGATATTAAAATTTACAAGAAGGAACCTACTCTTCCTAAAAAAACTACAAGTAAAAATTTTGGTGTCGACAGCTTATTCAAAGTTTCAAAAAGTGGGTTTTTTGGTATACCTCTTCTAAAAGATCAGCAGTGTTTACTTTATCCAAATTGGGAAAGCACCTACCAACCATATTGGAATCAAGTATATTTTGAAAACAAAATAACAATAAATGACATGTAAGGTTTTTTAGAGAAACTACTATAGAAATTGTTAGTGAATATTCTCAAATATTTTTTTCTTTTGTCTCTTTTTTTCACTTTTTTTTTCTTTTTCTTTTTTCTTTTTCTTTTCTTTTTCTTCTAATATATATATCAGACTATATTCTTTTTTTTATGCTTTTTTCATCTTGTTTTTTTTTTATTTTGGTCTTTCGTTTAGGTTGTGTAGTATTTCTTTCTTTTTTCTCTTTCCCTTTTCTTCTCATTTTTCTTTATACCTCTTTTTTTATTTTGTTTTTTTTTAGCAAACTGTTCTGCCAGGATCTAGTGGAAGAAGTTTTTAAGAAAAGAGATGGTCATAACGAGCTGTAAAACTCAGCTGTTGATCTATTACTTAGGTTGGTTAACCATAATACATAGGAAGGTCAATTCTACTCTAGCAGTTCACAAACAGATGCCTCGAGTAACCAAATGAACTACTTTTTACTTGTACGGTTTCAATGCCAGAAATAGTAATAACATTTGATAATATAACTCTTTCTTTCGTAAATAAAAAGTTAAAAAATAATTTTTTTAATTAAAAATTTTATAAATTAAAAAATTATAAGTTTAGAAATTTTAACAATATGTATTGATAAAAAAAACAGAAATGCTAAATTTAATTTATTTACTTATTAATTTAATATTGAGTTTTATAATTTAGTACACTTAATAACAAATACAAACAATAATTAGGGTTAGGGTTAGAGTTAGAATTAGAATTAAGATTAAAATTAGAGTTTTAAAATATTAGTAAAATCACGAGATGTGTATTTTTTGTTAGTAATACAACAGGGGTTACCCTAGTAAAATTTTGAGATACAGTGCACTCCCTAAGTGCATACCCTAAGTGCAAACCCTCCCTATATGCAAGCTATAGCTCAGCCCCGAGCTCGGGACTTAGTCACCTTTGATATTCTGCATATACACAAAATTCTGGGGTACCAAACATAATATGTATTCCCTGTAAATACATGCACGTGACTAATCTTAAAAACTAACCAATCATAATGCATATTATAGCTTACTTGAAATTTTCATGATTATTACCCATGATTAATTTTTTCTTATGTTAAAATAAAAAAATTACTGTATATAGTATTTAGATTTAAAATTTAAGTAATAGTTTTAAATTATTTGTATTAATTTAGTATGTGAGTAGTACATAAGTATAAAGTCATTTAACATATTAAATTAAGTAATTAAAATAAGCTATTCAAATTCATGTATATTTACGATTTGATTATTTAATTTCTTTTATTCGCATTAATTAGTGTATGAGTATAAAGATCATTTATGTATTAAACTAAGTAATTAAAATAAGCTATTCAAGTTCATGTTTATTTACTATTTAATTTCTTTTTATTTGTATTAATTTAAAAAGTAAGTATGGGAATCGATTATCTAGAGCAACTCTTTTCCGTAGATCTGAAAATCATAAGAAAACAAACAAACAACGCACTTGGTAGAGAGTTTTAAAATATTATCATCGTATCTAACTAAACCAGACCAATGCCGGCCTTACGTTCAAAGGCAGACATAATTATTAGGCACAAGAGGAAAGCAGTCTTACTACAAACATCCAATTCCTTCTTCCTTATCTCACCATCCCTGCAGGGACGGGGAGAACACCCAAAACCTCCAAATGGAAAGTTCGCACCCTATGGGGTTGTAGCACTTGGAACGGACATGCCCAAGAACAAAAGACAAAAGAAAAACAACCCTGCGGCAGACTCTGCTCAACCAAATACAAAAAGTCCCCCCAACAGGAAAAACTCAAAAACCTCTAAAACCCCTCTTCCAGATTCAGGCAAAAAGTGGCGATTCCAACTCACCCCCAAAAAACTCATTAATGACATCATCACAACAACAATGCACTGACGACCAAAATCTTCCCACACACTCGATAACGTCATCACAACAACAAACCGGTAATGCCCTAATTCCTTCCACACTCACAGCCACGGATAACCCGATTTCCCATGGACCACAAATCCCCTGCATAAACAAGCACCAGGATCATTGCCAAAATAGATCAGACCCGAGGACCCTGTTCATTCCATTCCCATATCTGACAACATGGAAACGGACCAGGAACCAACCCTGATCTCAGAACCCGGCTCAACAACTACGTCAACCCCGGACGTATCCCTAGACCACAACTCTCGGCCTAAGGATCTAAGCGAATCAGAAGATGACTCCAAAATGGATACCAAATCAGTCGATACGATCCAGGAGCAGCTGACAACCCACAAAAAGAGCTATAGTCAGGCCCTTAAAGGTAACAACGATCGAACACGGCAACCCAACATAATTTGGCAACAGCGTAGATTAGACCAGAAGAAAAGATGGGCAGAGCACATAAGAAAAGAAATGGCAGAACTTAGAGAAACTCAACTACAAACCTTTGACGAGGATGCATGGGACAAAGAAAAAATAAAAGAATCCCTAACCTCCAAAGATAAATTACATGAATTCATAAAATACAAATTGGCAACACTTCCCTCGTCAATACGTATACCCCCAGCTATAGACATGAAATTTAGATATAGAGATACTGCCTTTTTTAGAAGCTTTACAAGAATACAAACAAGCAGACCACAACACCAGACAGAATTCAATAATCTATTCATCCTAGCATTAGAATCATATAAAAAACAACATAATGTACTAGCAACCAATAAGCATAACAGGAACCAATTATTTGATCTACTCAAAGCGAAGCTAGCACTAGACTATCTAACAAATCTAGATTTTCACGAATTAGATGCTTGGGAAATTACGAGATACATATTATATCTGTCAAACTTCGCAAAAATTGTTACAAACATGGAATTTGACGAGATCAGGAAATTGGTTTCAGAAGAGATCACTGATTCACGATTGAAACTACCACAACAATATATCGATATACACCCAGACCTAACCAAAGCAATTCCTTTTGAACTGCCAATTGAAAACAGGCAAACTCTAGAGCCGAAAGTTAAAACTCTAAGACTTATTTTCAAGTTCGAACTCCTTTCAGAGAATTATATTTCGGACAAACAACAACCAATACCATCAGACTACAGGCAATTGAATGATACAGTTCGCAAGTTCTTTCCAATCAGAGACAGAGAAGAATTAAAAGATATACCAACCTATAGAGCTACACTACAAAAATATTATATATTTAGCAGGATCCCAGACACCTACTTCGATCTACCTCTATCAAAACCACCCCTACCATTAACACCACAAGATTTATCCCCTAGATTTAGATAGAAGTTCCCATTCTTACCCNTTAGATTAAGAAGACTTTAATGAACACTTCAGACTCCTCCGAGTTGACTACAACTTCAAACGACTCCCCAATGACTATCTACTTCCTTGAAAAAAGTTGCCAAACAACCCAGCTGACCTAAAATAGAAAGACTTTCCCTTTCCAATGACTACAACAGAATCAGTCAAAGATTTCTTTAGGTTAATCCCCAGATTTTACAGCTTACCAAACCCACTTCCCTTAGCATATACAAATTTCAACTACACGGATTTACCAGCTCTACCCCTGCTGGCAGCAGACGTAGATAAAGTAAATTTGACCACTCCAATCACTTCACGAAAACACCTATCCATCGCGATACAAGACCTAAAACTACACTACTACTTCTACAAAATACCTGAATCCTGAATCAAAATGAGCGTAGCAGACCAAGTAGAGGGCCTTTCCCCCGTTTGCCCGCAAATTTAAAGGATCTCATGACTCATCTGAAAAAAAAAACATAACTGATATTGAACTACCAATTAAAAAACATGAAAAAATCAACACCACAATTGAGAAAATAAAAAAACACTTCCTCTTCAACAACATTCTATCCTTCCTATTCGACCAATTGGAGGACCTACCTCAACCCAGATTCGACCTGTTCCACAAACCAAAAAGACATTTCAAAGGGAAAACGAAAGAAGAAGATACTCAGATGTCAGATGCTGAAACTCGAGAAGCCTAGAAACCGGATAAACCAGATACCGACACCCCCTCCGACCCAATCACTAATGAGTAACCCATATGCGGAACCAGGCCCATCTTCGATGGGCAACGGAAGTCAAACCTCTGACTGTAGACTGGAGCACGTTAATAAAAAAATTAATAATATAGACATTACAGAAACTACTGAACTTACTGAAACATACAAACACACTTTCTCCTTTGAAGACGGAATTAATATCGCAACCCACAATATCAGAGGGCTCTCGAGAGCAGAAAAATTACAAGAACAGATTGAATTCTGTATAGAAGCAAATATACATATCATCGCATTATCTGAAACAAAGCTCACACCTAATCGGGGCAAGGGACTTACCAATCCTATATATGGCATATACACCTCTAACTTTGAACCCTATAAAGCTGACCAACGGGAATCTAGCTTGGGCGCCGCCCTTATGATCTGCAACAGCCTACAAGCCTATATCCATAACATCAGAACAATCCCTGGAACACTAATCATGATTGACTTATTCCTACCTGATAACAACAAAACTAGAGTTATATCCATCTACCTCCCCTCTAACCACCCAACCTTAAATGAGAAAGCACAAAATGAAGCAGATAGATGGATAAGGGAAGCTAAAAGCAGAAATTGGAAACTGTTCCTAATTGGTGATTTCAACTCTAATTAGTATAAAAAAAAACCACCACCGATTTTCAAAAATCTGAACACTTTGGGAGTAACAAGCCTATTGGACTTCCATAGTATTACTTCGCACACTTGGACCGGTCCCTCCTCCCAGAGCCAAATCGACGACATCTGGATATTACAAGACATGATCTTAGAAATCGAAAAACCCTTGTTGACAAAGGCAACTTATATTACAGGCAGCGACCATTGTATAATATCAACAACCTGGTATACACATATACTTAATAATATCATTAACAAAAACAAGAGAAATAAAAAAAGGAAACTGAATATACACCAGTATAACAAGATGTCAGCAGAGGACTGGAACGAATTTACAGACGAACTGGGAAAGAACTTTGCAAAGAAAAATCTAAACAATCAAATATTAAACCAAAACGAACTGGATAAAGCTTGGAACTTCTGGGCAATTGAAATTAAAACAATGATCAATAGAAAGATCCCGTTCACATTTACTAGTCGAAGAACCTATCATGCCCTATCCCTAAAGGCGACAAAACTGTATACCGCTCTGAAAAATATAAATAAAGCTTTAAGCTTAATAACCAAGGAAAATCCCGAAATGTTAGAAAAGATAAACAAACTTCTCGAAAAAACATCGAAGTTAGCAGATCTGGAAATCAAGTCAATTAATATTAATGACTTCACAAATAGTAGGGATACAATAATCTCGACCTTAAAAAAGAATAAGAATACTATATGGACAAGCCGGAACTATGAAAAACAACAAGAAGTGATAGATAAAATTAACTTCTACATCAACCGAAGATATGAAGATTTTAGAGACCGTACATATAGAATATTAGATAGTATCCTCCAAACAAAGGCAGAACCTGTTCGAACTGATAAAATCATCCTCCCAGACAAAATTCTATTGGACAAAGAAGAAATACTACAACATATAAGATCATACTCAAAAAATTGGACCAGACTTAATCCGGCCAGTACAACTTCTGAAAATGATTAGGACGAAGAATACCTTTCATTAAAAAATACCTTACCATCAATATACTCTAACTTGATCTATGACATAACCTTACAAGAATTAAAAGAAACTATAGAAAATTCCCCAAGCAACAAAGCACCTGGTCCCCTGGCAATTCCCAACGAGGTGATAAAACACCTCCCAGAGAACGCTCTACACTTCTTACTAAAAATTCTCAATGCTTGCCTACAAATTGAAGTAGTTCCCAACCAATGGTTACAATCTAATATATGGCTAATCCTGAAGAAAAATCGCTATAATTATGACCTAAATTACACAAGACCTATAACGCTAATCGATCATACAAGGAAAATACTGACAAAGATAATAACAAATAGACTGATGATCCCAATAATGCGTTATAAAGTTCTGTCCCCGCTAAATTTCGCTGCCTTTTCTGGACAATCAACCTCCCAACCACTGTCCAACCTCACTCACATCCTAGAAGACGCTCGCACCAATAACAAAGAAATCCGGGCACTTGCCCAGAACATGTCCAAAGCATTTGATACCGTGCATGTTCCCACATTAGAAAAAGCACTAAGAAGAATAAAAATACCAGAAAAAATAATAAACCTACTCCTATATCTGCTGACTAACAGAAAAAACAGGTAATCACAGATCTAGGTCTCACAAGACCCTATGAAGTAGAGGACGGAATTGACCAGGGAGAGACGTTCTCCCCCCTCCTTTGGAAAATCTACTACGACCCCCTGATCTCGCGAATCCAACGCTCGTTTCAAGACTATACAGGAAGCATATCTACCAACCCTCCACGTCAAATACACATGCCAGTAATGGCATACATGGATGACTCGCTCTGGCTGACACATGACAAAACCACCTTAACCAACATAATCTCACTCGCCATCTCATTTTACAAATATAATAATATAAAAGTAAACCTGTCGAAATCATACCTCATTACAAACACAAAAAAAGAAAAAACCCCTCAATTGAATTTGACAACTCAACAATCTACGCTTCTAAAAAAGATATGCCAATAAAATACCTTGGAGCCTGGTTTACAGCCAGAAACTCACTACACCCAATCCAACACCTAATACTCGTGGAAGTACAAACGAATCTAAAAAAACCCAGATTAGCAAAGATAACAGAAAAACAAGCGATCTATATTATCAACAGAGTGATTTTCCCCTGGTTACAATACTGCCTTCACTCGGTGTACCTGAAATCATCACAAATAGAAAAAATTAATAGAACATGTGTTGGCATAGTCAAACAAAAAGGAGGACTCACGAGAGGAATTCCAAACTCCTTTATACACAATCCAGAAATTTACGGCCTTGACAATCTACTACAAATTCATGATAATACACTCATCTCATTTCTAACAAGAAACTTAAATCACAAAGACTTTAATAAATCATTTTTAAAAATGCGGATACAACATCTACAGGAAGCTGCGAACACAGAAAAATCCATATTGAGTCATATACCACTATTTCCGCATAGACAAAACCTTATATATACAGCTTAGTTAATTATCGCAGGCTTAGCCCTGGGGATCACCTGGAACAAACTACTCAATCAATGGCCTATACTTCCTAAACGCCTAAAGGGTACCCCGATAGACCAATTCATAATAGATCACCCCAAAAAGCACATCCTAAAAGAGAAAATGAATAGACATGGTATCTACTGTGCGGAACAACTATTAAATCTAAAGAACAAAAACTTCCTATCCTGGGCAGAAATCCACCACAACATACAAAAAATTCCAAGAGGACGTCCTCCAAACTGGCTAAATACAATGCAAGAAATATTGAGCGGAAAGGCAAATCCCACAACTACACTAATTACTCCAAACCCCTTTACCTTAACACCCTGGACCCGCAAAAAAAAAAGAACTGGATAATAACAAATGATAAAAAATTCGCAAAAATAACTAGTTCTTCTCAACAACACCCTAAAGCCAAATATTACATAATTACCACAAACAACAAACTGGAACATTGTACAGGTTGCACCCTGAAAAATAAATCGATAACAGAAGAACACTGCTACTTCTACTTAAGGAATAGAGCGTATAGTTTTCAAGTAGACAGCCTGCAGATAGTCCATGGAAAAATATCAGACATTTTTACAGCCTTAAATAATAGACTACCACCACAAAAAGAAACACACTCGGAACCTCCAAACCTTCTACCAAGACCCTTGTCAGCCTTCATAGACCCTCCGCTGGAATTGTGGAAATCACTAACGAATAATAATTTCAAAAAATGAAACCTTTCAATACACCTGTTGTCAAAGAAAGAGAACCACGTGATTAGATCTACAACATACCCCTCATACACCGTAGCAGCAAAATTGTCAACAAGGGATGCAGTGATTGGCAATACTAATAGAATATAGCCATCACGCCTACATTCTACCTTAACAATATTGATATTCCTACTCTCAACCATATCCATTAATACCGAATTACAAATCGTCACAAATCATAAACAAACAGTAGAGATGATTCAAAATACAACCAAATTGGAACTATATATGCTCGACCAACTCAACAAAGAAGACCACCCCAGTCTTCTTAAAATACTCAAAGGATCATTAGGGAACCGCAAAATCTCTATAAAATTAGACCCAGAACTTAACATACAAAAACCATCAACTATATATAACATGGACATTAATCCCAAACACTTTGTTTACAACGTCTTCACCATAGAATTGCTAAACACCCCTTGCATACTACAGACAAAACTCGTATTAAAAAACATTAGCAGAATCACT
>QKWP01001235.1:91755-132030 GCA_003550325.1 Gigaspora rosea | reverse complement strand
AAAAAAAAAAAAAAAAAAAAAAAAAAAAAAAAAGTAAGTATGGTATAAAGATTATTTACGTATTAAACTAAGTAATTAAAATTCAAGTTTATGTTTATTTACTATTTAATTTCTTTTTATTCACAATAATTTAGTGAGTGAGTATAAAGATCATTTATGTATTAAACTAAGTAATTTTTTTTTTTGGCTTTGACAGTCTCGTCGGTGCTTTATTTTATATAATACTACACGTTACCCTGATTATATTGACATTTTTGGTTCATTAGTAAAAAAAATTCAAAATGTCGATACAGTGAGTTATACCGACATTTTATATTAAATTTTTGAAAAAAAATGTCAGTATAGAAAGATTTTACTATGTTGTCATTATATCCAGATGTTGGTATAACCAGAGTTACGTGTATTATAATTTTTTTTTTTAAACTTTAAAGGCCGGGTACTATGGCTGGGATTTTATTATGAGTTATTAGAACGTAATATTTATTACATGAATGAGGATACAACTAGCCACACGTGCACTTTTGGTGCCTAATTTAAGTAGTCCGCCCGAAGGTTCTACACTAGCTACCATACCTACAACCCAACTAAAAAACCAATAGCAAGATGATCGCACTGCGAATCGAACTATTGACCTCATACCCAAGAGTGGGCCTTGAAATCCAACGGTTAGACTATAGGCAGTGGAACCTCTTTAAAAACGAGGTAACCACGAATCGAACCATGGAACTCATACCCGAAATTGGGCCTTGAAATCCAACAGTTCGACTATAGGTGTGGAACCTCAAACCAACAGCGAGATGATCGCACTGCGAATCGAACCATTAACCTCATACCCGAGATTGGGCCTTGAAATCCAACAGTTCGACTATAGGCAGTGGAACCTTTTTTTTCGAGGCAATCATGAATCGAACCATTGACCTCATACCCGAGATTGGGCCTTAAAATCCAACAGTTCGACTATAGGTGTGGAACCTCTTAACCAATAGCAAGGTGATCACACCGCGAATCGAACCATTGATTTCATACCCAAGTGTGGGCCTTGAAATCCAACAGTTAGATTATAGGCAGTGGAACCTCACGTGTATTATAATACTTAAATACAATATTACATATTTACTATACTACAAATAAAAAGCTCAGCATCATCCGGTTGCTTCGTGAGTACCTAGATGCGACCTGTCGCACTGGCTTATGGGTAAGCCAGGTTTCTGTGTTAGCTTTGTCAAGAACCAAACCATAGTAGCTTAAAACTACTTTTAATTTACTCCTCTATTGCTTTTGTCCAAAAAGAAACAACTTCTTTTTTTCTTGATACTCTGGTATTTTCTTCATTAGCAACATTTCGCTTTGAAACACTTAGCGCCTCAGTATTCTTCTTTTTGTCTTTGCCCGAAGGAACAAACCTTTTCATGCTTCTTGTGATTTCTGATCTTTTTTCCCATTCCGTGACCCTTGTACATCTTTCTCTCCAGATAGAATCATAAAAGCCGTTCCGAATTGAAAAAAGAAAAATCTTAATACTGATCCTAAGATTCCTTTGTCTGATTCCTCTGGTCTCCAACTTTTTAAAGATACTTTCTGGTAGCAGCCCCTTGGTTAGATATACTCTAAGCAAAGCTTTCTCCCTATCGCTAAGCTTCATACCAAAAAGGATTTCTTTAAAGTCTCTTAAAGGCAACAGACTTCTTTCATCCATTGAAAGTTCCTTCCAAGCAAACTCTGAGGCCACTGTCACAATATTCTGCCATGTTGCTCTTAGGCTCTTGCAAACCGCAAGATGTTCTAGAGTTTCCGGCACGTTTTCACTGCATAGCTTACAACTAGTATCCTTGTAAATTTCTGGTCTTCATCTACCTAACTCCTGCAATAATGGCAGCTCATTACACAAAACTTTCAACCAAAAAGCTAAATGTTTACCCCTTGCTATTGAGTTACATTTAACTCCTGATAGTTCTTTCAGGTGCGACCAAAATAATTGCCAATGAAATAGCTCCTTACTATCTTCTTCTCGCTCTAGACTTTTGTAAATACCCAAGACCTTCCATTCCGTACCGAGTTGGATATTTTGTATTCTTTTAATAAAAGATCTTAATCTCATTTCCACTATATAGTTTTTCCAACTAAGGCTGCATGTTAACCAGTCATTTGTTTCTGGTATAATATCTACCATCATATCCTGCCTGGCTTCCTTTTTCGCGAGAACGTCCACTCTGTCATTCCAGAAATTGTTGTCATGACTTTTGACTTTAATAAGCTTTAATTTAATTTGCTTTATTCGTAATAGGTCCCAGATCTTCATCTGTACATTATAATTTTTAACCTTATACTATCTCGAGATCAGTGATGGCAAATAACAAGGTCATAAAAATTTTTATGAAAATGACTATAAATGATATGTCATTTTAAAATGACAATGACATTTATCATAAAAAAAAATTATACAAAACCATGGCAAAATGACAAGTATAAAAAATATTTTTATAAATGATATTAAAATGACAAATAAATGATAGTATTACTATTATCAAAAACTTAACCAAAAAATAATTATCGAAGCTTTCCAATAATCATAAAATGCATCACGTGCCTTACTAATTTTCAAATCAGCTGAATTCGATACTATCTATATCGGAGTTATTCAACATTTATAAATTGGCTTTCCTTATAAATGCAAAATAATTCCAAAAGTGTAATTTCGAATTTTGATCGAATTAAGCTTAATCCTGGCCATTACCCACACCATGCCCCTAGACATTATTTGCATGTTTTACTGTTTATCATTCATTCCTGGTTTAGCGTGACTGTTATACAATTATTTATTAATATATAGTAGATTATATAAACTGTCTTTAATTTCTAACAGAAAAATTTCCTCTTGAAAATTTTAATATATTAACAACTATCTTAATTAAAACGTTAAATTCTACTCTAAAGAGCTTACCAAAAATAGCTATTAGAGTAATTGTTTAATTAGGTAGCTGCACGCTAAAACCAGGAACGTTATATTTAAAATCAAAATTGTTTGAAATAGAATAAAATATTTACATTATTCTGTTTTCTTTTAATGATAAATGTATGTCGTATATGTACTATTTATACGCCATTTATTTTTATAAAGAAAAAGAAAAATAAATCCTTTGATGTTTCGTATCCAATGCAGTGCATCTAAGTAAGGATGTTACAGTCCGTCTTGGTTCGGTCTTGGTTCAAAAGACCGGTCCAGGCAGCAGACCATAGACTAGACCAAGGCTCATAAACTGGTTCAATAACCCAGTCCAGTTCGGACCAGACCCGTACCGGGCCACCTTCAACAATAATTTAAGCAATTAATATCACTGAACCGTATGTGTAGATTAGCACTGCTATAGTACTGGGGAATCTTTGGCGAATTTATTTTGTAAAAAAAAAAAACCTTCAAATGCATACACACTTTATGTTTATAATTAGCACAATATCATTTTATTTATTATTTCTAAGGCAATTTATTTTTATAGTATTATATAAAAACAACTATTCAAACTTCTATACTTCCTATAATTGTTTATAACAATAATGCGAAATGAAGTTTCTTTTACAATCGCGATGGATATTAATATAATCGGTGTTTACAATGAAGCTTACTACAAATCAAGATCGGTTTTATATACCAAGTGGCGAATGTTCTTATAATGAAAAATAAACACAGGTACTTTTCATAATTATTCGCGATTGATTCCTTGCTTCTATTTGATTATATTTGTGTTTATTGATATGGACTAACTTTGGACCGATCTTAATTCCTGGACCAAGAACCATTTGCACCAGTTCAAAAAACTGGTCCAAACAACGGTTCTTTTGGGACCGTAACATCCCTATATCTGAGTTCTTCTGTTATGCCAATTTCAAGTTACAGTGAAGACCAGAATTTTTTTAGCATATTTAGAATTCATTATACTGAATTTCACGAGTTACAAAGCCATAAATGCGAATCAATAAAGTATTGAAAGAAAAAATATGTAATACAAGGCAATAAAGATCGATTCGAATATAATGAATTAAAAAAATATAAAGCATGAACAATAAAGAATTATCTTTATAAATATCAATGAAAACGATCAATACAAATATTATATAAACTATAAATGACAAGTATAGTCATAAAAAAATAAATAATTTTTTTATGACAAAAATGACTTGTCATATGACAAGGTGTCATTTATTTTTAAATGACAATGTGCCATCACTGCTCGAGATCGCATCTAGGTATCTTTTCCCACCTCTTATATATTCAATTGCGATAGCACTATCTGTATGAATTAAGACTATACTATTAATAGGAACTGTTAACAAAACTAGCCAAATAGCTACTAATTCTGGCTTTGAAGATGAAGGCCAGTTTTCTAATTTGGCGAAACCCTCCAACAAACTCCTTGACCCTTCACTATCTGTCTGTAACCAACCTGCATCCATAACTAAGATAAGATATCCTCCTCTTTAAATAAAGAACCGTCTGTATAGAATATAAATTCACTCTTCTCTTGATCTAGATTGAATCTAATCTGTTCGTCTAATAAATTTCTTAAACTAGGTTCAAATCTCTGCTTATTCAATATTTCTAGTTCTCTTTGTTCTACTGGTTTTAACCACACCAACTCTCACTAGCTCTTGAGGCAAGTTCCTTTTTAACTTCACCCCTTTTCTCTAAAAAGTCTTCAAAAACAGAAACTATTCTTTTGCTTGATTTAAGTGTCGGTCTCGGAAGCTGGGTGATGATGTCTTTCTTATATACCTACTTCATACACTTGAGCTTCTTGTTATCTTGTTCATCTTGGCAGTTATATTCCAAAAACGACATTTCACTGTTTTCTAAATTTATACTATGACCCTTATGCTTTGCAAGAACTCTTTTCTCTCCCTTCTTGATAACTCTGTGCACTTTACCTGGGTTCTCCTTATCTTGAAGCCATATCCACTCTTTGCGTCTATCGTCACTAGAAATTAAGCTCTGATTCATGGCAAGCCTTGGAATTTTCTGAGAGCAAACTGTAAACTCTCCTTTTAATGCTCTTGCCCTGTGGCTTTGGAGGACCTCCCCCTCAACTATAGCAAACCATTTCGCTTTCCTTTCTTTTCTACTAGAACCCCGTGCCAACATAAGTTGCTGCTATGATATTAGGCTTTTCCCGTCCTTGGTGATGAGTTGATTAAGATAAAAGATATTGTGTTTTTTGAGCTCTTTGGTTAGGCCTAATGCATTTGCCTTTTTTAACAGAGTGACACCCGATCCTGCAAGGTTCCACTTCTCGTTATTGAAATGAAAGTTCAGCCCTAGCTCCTTTGCTTTAAATAGAACCAGACATGACAAATTACTTTTCCACGGTCTATACAAATCTTGCATAGTAGCATTATCTTCTATTTCTTTTATTAGACTGGCATTGAGGTAACCCTATTTAATTCTAATTCTTGCAAGATCAGACCGAGGGTCCTATTGGTTCACTTGCTTATATAAAGCTACAATTTGCCTAGCTGCCAGCTCATGATCGAGGCATCGATAGCCACTGAGGTCCTTGTGTGTAATAACAAAGTTACCTACAGACCTTTTCACTCCAATTTTGTGTTTAACAAGTTTCAGAAAGGGCTGTTGTATTTTCTTCAGATTCTTTGATGATAATCTGGAGACCTGGAGCATGTATGTCAGCTTCGGTAAAAGAAACATATTATTAATATAAGCACATTGGCTAGGCGTGATAGGACCCCGAAGAATATATATAATACTGAGATCTGGCTTTGTATAGACTTATATATAATTTTTCCATATATCATATGTTTAAATTTGTATAACCAACTGGTAATTTTTTGAAAAGTTAGATGTTTATTTGTATAACAAAGATGATCTTTATAACAAGTACGATCTTTTTTTGTATAACGATACTATATATACATCAGGAAAATTTTTAAGTAGATATAAATCGATATATACCATATGTTGCAGCTACCTTTTTTTGCCGATTTTTAACAAAAAAAAACCGCGTGTAGCTTATTTACTATTTTAAGTAATTTAAAGCACAATAAAGGGGTAGCTTATTTTTGAATACAAAACTTTAATAAGTAAAATAAATAAATAAATATGCTGTAGACAATAAATAAATATGCTGTAGACGATAAATAAATATGTTATAAACAATAAATAAATATGCAGAAAAAAATCGGGAGTAACTTATAAAGCGATTTTTGGTCAATTGATTATAGTCGCTACATAGTAAAGTCTAAATTTACTAAGTAAATCGATTAAAGTCGCATAAGTAAAATTGTTCAGCAGATCAAATTACGCGTACCCTAAAAATTTCATACAAATCGGAGAACTTTTATTATTTGACTTTTAATTTTTACGTTCAACGGTTTTTTTTTTATAAAAAAAGGTCCGTTGAACGTAAAAATTAAAAGTCAAATAATAAAAAGTTCTCTTATTTGTATGAAATTTTCAGTGTACTCGTATTTTGATCTGCTGAACAATGTTACTTATGCGACTTTAATCGATTTGCCTAGTAAAATTTAGACTTTACTATGTAGCAACGTTCATCGATCGTATGGGTAGCTTATTTTCGGAACTAAAAATTTTGTTGTTGAATTTGAACACGGTTAACTACTGCCCTTCTTTTTCTAGATAGGTTTCTGATTTTCTCTTTGTCGCTTTTTTTTGTGTAATTATGTTTTTGGCTTTGGTGGTTAACATGATCATACTGGTACTCAGATCTGAAATTGTATAATTTATAGTAAATTTGAACTTATATTATAATTTTGTATAAAGCTTTTAATAAAATTAAGTGTATAAAGTTATATTAAAATTTTGAGTCTGGATCTGAGTTATATATGTATTCTTCGGGGTCCTGAACTACCTCTCCATATTACGGATTGATTGGTACAAATTTATTTTATTTATTTTTTTTATTTGGTTAAGTTTAGAATCGATTTTAAGTCAAAGCTGAAGATGAGAATCAATTCTAAAATCAACCTCAGGTTATTATAAAATTTTTTTTTCGTATATACTGTATGGATATATAATTGAATAGATTCTTTTTTGTAGCATTAGAATAATTAGTAAAGGAGAAGTGGCACCGCATTTTTTATCCCTAAAATTGCATGAAGTATCCATTACCACCATCTTTAAGATTTTCCTGGTTTTAAAAAATTTTCTTAGTAAGTTAAATTGTTACTAATTATTATTAAATTGTACGATTTATTAAACGTATTTTATATATATTTATGTAGAAGATATAGCAGTAGTCTTAAATATATGGATTAATATAAAACGCAAAATGGATGATTATTTAATAGAATTTTAATATGCTGATAACGGAAATCAGGATATATTCATACAAATTTTTACAATGGTAATATTTTTTGCAAGGCATTAGGGGTTTCATAATTAAAATCCGAGAATCTTATTTTATTTTTCTGATTTATAATTCAACTTAGTAAAAATACTATTTAAAAATCCTACTTATTTTTTAAATACATTATTTTATTTGTTAATTATGAAACCCTCTAATAGTGGTATTAAACTTTAAAGTTAGGATAAGCTAACAAAAAATAACTCAAATGATTGTATTTATAGAACATTTTTTACGTTGCTCCAGAAATTTTGAAAGGCCAAAGGTTTACAATAATTTCATCAAAGTTATCATGTCAGGATAAAGACTTTTGACGGTCATTAATTTCATACTAAATGTGAGTATAAGACTTGTATCGGGTTACGGCCTAAATTTGCACCTGGTGCTCTAGGTTGTTATATTGAATTTAGAGGTTCATGAATCTGTTTACCCCTTTTACCAATTATCTGTCAATGATATTACTGACAATATAAAGATTCACTTAGAGCAACATCTTATGAACTACGACTTAAATTTAGCCATCAATGGAATACAGCATATATCGAATCACAATGCTTTATTTATAGCTTTGGACAAATCCTATGGAAAATTTCAAGGAAAGACTACTGTTCATCCTTTGAATCTATTGTTTTTCACATAGAAGATGTGATAGAGTGGATTTTAATAAGTAGAATATGATTTATTATATATGGTTTTATTTTTAATTATTCTATGCAATTAAAGAATAGTGATTAACTCAAGGCACTGTAACAAAAAAAAAAAAAAGAAGAAATTTGTAGCCCAAGAATAAGCAAGTGGAAATATTGTGTTAAAGAATTGCGACTTAAAGCCGTATCGTATGATAATGTAATTGAATGAATCCTCTAACAGGTTAGATAATATCTAATTAATCTGGAATTTATTTCCGTGCTTTTAGTAACATGATATTAGGTAACAATAGTCTAATAGTTTTATTTTTTTATGCTCAATATTACTTTGATCGATCTTGTTACTATAAAAGAATCAGGTTAAATAAGACAAAAAAGATGTTCAAATGGTATATGAAACTGTAGTGATAGGTTATACATATGTGCAGTTAATAAAAAGTATTATTTCAATTAAAATAAAATGCATTTATTTGTAAAACATATAGTTTTAAACGATAATTGATTTTAAAAAACAGAATCGATATTTAGGCTTTCGATTTAAAATGAAAATATCGATTCTGAACTAGAGCTTTGATCAGTATAATGCTTGGGCTTGAGTTGATTCCGATTAAATCGAATAGGAATTTCAACTCGAGTCTGAACGTTATATAAAAAAAAAATTGTTAATTGACAAGTAGATTAGTAACTTATTATTTTGCTCTATTCTTTAGATTCTTGCTATAAAGTTGTTGAACTCGATATGAAGAAACGTTTGGACTCAGATTATATTGCTTTCGAATTTTGCACTAAAAAAATTTCTGTATTTGGAATTGATAATGATACTCTTTTTGAAATTCACAAATTTCTATACCCTATACAACAATTGATAATCGATGAGTTTTGTGCTGTTGAAGGAAGAATAGAAAAGGGAAAAGCTACACCAGGACTTATATCACTTGACTGTGATTGTTTTTTTTTCTCGATATTTACTCCCATGTCGATATATATTTCATGAGCACATATATGGCTCTATAAGACTGTTAACGAATGAGGCACTAATGAGGCGTAGTTGAAATTTCAGCAAATGTTTGAAGAGGCTGGGTTTGATATTTATTCATCTCGTGAATTAATTGAAGTAAGAAGACCCCAAAGAACTGAAGCTGAAAAGGCCATGGATAATCGTTGTTTAGCTGTAAATGAGTTGATTGAAAGAATACGTGATGTATATTGGCAAGTTGAAGAAAGGGGTAATTTTACACAAACAAATTCATTTGTTCAAGAGTTGAGTTCGAACCTGGAGCCTATATTAAATAAAAATAATAAATATTAGTTTAAGAGCAGAAAGATAAATAAAAACTTGGATTTTTTTTTTAATAAGTATTATTTTATTGAAAGTTAACAATTTAATAAGTTTTTTTAAAAATTTATAATTCATATAAATTAAATTATTTATGAATTTGAATGGAGATATTCGGCAACTTTCTTAGCGAATTTTTTTTTAAAATTAATTCTACAATGTCTAAAATTAAAATAAAAAAAAAGTTCAAAGGAGTGGTTGCAAGATAATTTTGCTTTGTTTCTATTTCATATAGGCATTTTAATTCTTTACCAAACTTTGAACAAAGATATAAAAGCAACCATCTAAGTAAATTTGACAATTTTTTTTTATTTTAATTCTACAAACTTGTAGAATTAAAATAAAAAATATTTACAGAATTTGCTTAAGTGGTTGTCGAAATATCTTTGTTGAAAGTTTTATCTCACTTCTTATTCCATAGGCATTTAACTCTACCAAACTTTAAACAAAGATAACAAGCCAACCATCTAAGTAAACTCGATGTATTTTTTTTTATTTTAATTCTGCAAGCCTGTGAATTAAAAATAAAAAATTCATAGAATTTGCTCCTTTTCATTTTGGTCTTTTAATTCAACAAATTTAGTGGTAGCAGTTCGAAAAGCCCTAACCTTTGGAGCATAATAAATTGCTGCTCATTCTCATTCACCTTTTCTCAGGCTAATTCTCTATTTTTAGCTCTTAATTTAGTAATCTCTTCTTCTTTTCTGTTAAGGATATCAGTCGTTTCTTTTTGATTAGTAAAAAGTCAAAAGAAGTTTTGAAAGAATTGCGGAATTTTGATAAGCAACTGTTAAAAACTGAATGCTTGGATAAAACTATTGATTTAGTTGCTAGTTTTCGTTCATTTATTGCTAGCCAAATTAAAATTTTTCAAGATTTAACTAAATTACAAAGAAATGAATTGGGTTGAATAAGCAAATCGAAACTGACAATAAAAAAAGTAGGGAAAAAATTGCTGAACTGGATCTTAATATTCAGTCCTTAAACCAAAAGATGAATGACTTAAAATTAGGTTCAAACGAGAAAGAACTACACTTCAAGACAAAAAAAGTGGTCGCAGATATATTTTAGTTAAAAGTTTTTGTCTTCGCTTCTATTTAATAGGGTTTTAATTCTTACCAAACTTTGAACGAAGATATAAAGGCAAGCATCTAAGTAAATTCGACGAATTTTTTTTATTTTAATTCTACAAACTTGTAGAATTAAAATAAAAAAAATTTATAGAATTTGCTCAAATAGTTGTAGAGATATCTTCGTTGAAAGTTTTTATCTCACTTCTATTCCATAGGCGTTTTAACTCTTTACCAAACTTTAAACGAATATATCAAGGCAACCATCTAAGTAAATTCGACGAGTTTTTTTATTTTAATTCTACAAAATTGTAGAATTAAAATAAAAAAATTTATAGAATTTGCATAAGTGATTGTAGAGATTTCTTCGTTGAAAGTTTTTATCTTGCTTCTATTCCATAGGTGTTTTAGCTCTTTACCAAACTTTAAATGAATATATCAAAAGCAACCATCTAAGTAAATTTGACAAATTTTTTTTATTTTATTTCTACAAAATTGTAGAATTAAAATAAAAAAAATTTGTCAAATTTACTTAGATGGTGCCTTTGATATATTCGTTTAAAGTTTGGTAAAGAGTTAAAACACCTATTGAATAAAAGCGAGATAAAAACTTTTAACAAAAATATCTCTACAACCACTTATGCAAATTCTATAAAATTTGCTTAAGTGGTTGTAGAGATATCTTTGTTAAAAGTTTTTATCTCGCTTCTATTCCATAGGCGTTTTAACTCTTTACCAAACTTTAAACAAATATATCAAGGCAACCATCTAAGTAAATTCGACAAATTTTTTTTATTTAATTCTACAAAATTGTAAAATTAATAAAATAAAAAAATTTATAGAATTTGCTTAAGTGGTTGTAGAGATATCTTCGTTGAAAGTTTTTATCTTGCTTTTATTCCATAGGCGTTTTAACTCTTTACCAAACTTTAAATGAAGGTATTAAGACAACTATCTAAGTAAATTCGATGGTTTTTTTTTTATTTTAATTCTACAAGTCTGTATAATTAAAATAAAAAAGAGTTTATAGAATTTGCTTAAGTAGTTGCAAAGATAACTTAATTCAAAAGTTTAAAAAAAAATATTTAATTCTAATAAAATATTAAATGGATGTACAGTTCGTAGGTTATACAAAAATGGTCAGTCCCGATCTTCTGAGGTGTTTGACCGAGCCTTGTATCATGTGATTGAACCTGGCTTTAGACGGCCTCTATTTATAGTATTTTTTTGCTTATTTACTAGGCTAATTCTTAGCATTATATGTCTGGAGCTCATCATATGATGTTCATCATATTACACAAACGCGTTAATATGCATATGTTAGTAACATTAAAAGCACAAATATAGACACACGTGGGGACAGACAAAAAATTTCCAAATTCCATTTCTGATAAGATTTACATCATATATGTGCAAGTATATCAAAAAAGTAAAATTTGTCAAGATTTTTACAATTGAAGCACATCAGGAAGGTAATTTTTGTATCACTTCGGATAGAAACTTAGGGTCTGTCGCTACGCTCCAGCCAATAAAGTTTTTTCTGCAAATCTTTCCTTTTTTAATAACTCTATAATTAACCTGACCTATCTATGTATATTTCAGGAACCTGCAATATCTGTACTGTATATAGTAAATCTGAACAAACTGCATATAATATGATAAAAAGTTTATGCAATTGATATCAATTTCTATACTTAAAAGCTATATTAATATATGTAAACAACATCTTTTCAACTCTTTCTGATGATCCCTCGAACCAACAACCATCAAATGGACCAGCAACAAAACTTATAGTTAGTAACATTTACTTTACACAAAACTTCACCTGTAGCAACTGGAAAAGGAGTTTAGAGCTTGATGAGTTTCTGGAACTGTACAAAATAATTGAAATAGGGCTGAAATAGAGGTTCCCTTTGGGTTTGAGACTCTCTGGTGAAAGATACAGAACTATAAAATAAGTAGTTGGTGAAAACAAGAAGCTTTTGTCAAGTATCTGTAAAGCTGTGGCAGAGTAGAAGCAGAACCTGGTTGACTTTACTATTCTATATAATGCAAACTATTACACTCTTTCTATGTTGGTTTATTTTTGCCTGCTACTTAGTTTTTTTTTAATTTTTTCAAAAAGTGGTGATTTTGGCATACCCCTTCCAGAAGATCAATATTGTTTACATCCAAGAATAGAAATGCTAGTGCACGAAGTCATGAGAAATCATGTGTTCGCAATGCTGTCAAGTGACCACGTGGTAATGGTGAATGACGAATGTCTAACAGATGTGATTAAATTAATTATGGATTGGTGGATCTCAACCTCTTAGAAGATATAGGGTTATGTAGTTACATTTTTCATTGTAATACAGTACTGAGATCATATAGACTATACTGTATAATTTTTATGAGTGTAGTATAGACTTTGACTATACCTATCTAGATTTATTTTGTTTTTTTTTTTTATTTCCTTTTTTTGTTTTTTTTTTCTTTTTTTTTGTTTTTTGTTTTTTCTCCTTTTTTCTTTTCATTTTATATTTTGTCGTTTTCTTTTTGTGTTTGCTTTTATTTTTTCATATTTTTTTTTTTATGTGCTCTTTGTGAAGAAGTTAAAATTTTAAGAAAAGAAAGGCAGTCTTGATATGATATCCAACACCAGTCAGTAATTGACAGAATATAACTCAGAAGTTAGATTCTAAGACTGAATTGAGATGAAGGTTTGGTATGGCGAGTCACTTTGACCAGGTAACTTAGTTATCACTTGGAGAGTCAGAATGTTTTGTAGTCATATTTTGTACTTGTACAAGGCAGCTTAGATTTTACTATTCACAATAAAAAAAGACAAGATCGCTAAATGCAAAAAAAATATATATAAACAAAAATCAGAATAGCAAGACAAAATTGTTTAACAAATATTAGCTAGCTTAATAGCAAATAAAATTTGAGAATATAGATAAGCAGAGTTTTTTCTCATAATTCTTTTAAAATTCAAAAAGGTAATAAATTTATATATATTTTAAATATACTGTTAACACTCTCTAATCTGAACTGCCAGGACTGCTTTTTTTTACTATATAAAAATTTGGAAAAGTTCAGTTTTCAAAAAGTTATATATAGCTTATCTGAAATTTATAATAAAATTTACAAATGTTCTAAAAGATTTTGTTTGGTTTAGAGAGAGTTTAATAGTGTTCAGTTTAGAGAGGTTCGGATTAGAGAGAGGCGACTGTATATATATATAAATTATTAAAAATTTGATTTTAAATAGTTTTCTTTATAAATTGTTATATTGGTTATCTAAATTTTGAAGATAAAATACAAGATTATCAAACTTTTACAATATAGTATCAACAAGAAATCGAATCATTATTAACAAAAAATAATTTTTTATCTAATTTTATATATATATAAATTATTAAAAATTTGATTTTAAATAGATTTTCTTTATAAATTGTTATATTGGTTATCTAAATTTTGAAGATAAAATACAAGATTATCAAACTTTTGCAATATAGTATCAACAAGAAATCAAATCATTATTAACAAAAAATAATTTTTTATCTAATTTTATATCTAAAGAACTTAAATAAACTTGCAACACAAGTTTATCAAGTTGTTTAACATTTAGCAACATATAATTTTTTTCTAGTTTTCTACTATGATATTAATACAATGATAGCACACAATTTGAATATTTTAATTTTCTATATATTATCTTGATTGTAGTAGTTTGAAAACAATTATAGTTGATTAAGCACTTATTCATTACAGAAAATGTTATATAATAAAGAAGTATATTTACTAGGAAAATGTGACCTATTTAAAGTTTGAAGGACAAATATAAAATCAATTTTTTTATGTTTCACCTTATCTAGCCAATAAGCATCAGTTTTCTATTGTTTTGATTGTTGTTTTTTTATGTTACACCTGATCTAGCCAATCAGGATCCAGAATTTGTTAACACACGGACATCGGGTGTACTATTGCTCTACCTGTGAGAATCCTTCGGACTAAAGTCCTTCGGACTAATTAAAAAGAAAAGATTAAGGCATTATATTTAATAAGAAGAAAGTAGTTGGGTCACTTATGGTCAAGTTTTTGTCAGACATAATATTTATTTTTAAAAATGCTAAAGAATCCTCTAGGCTTATGGGTGTTGTAGAATGTCCAGGTACTGATGGTTAGCATACTGTCAGTATATCGATATTTTTATAATATTTGAATATTATATTAAAAAAAAGTGTAGTTGGTTGTTAATTCTAAGTTAGTAGTACATATTACTCTAGTTATATTGGTATTTGGATATATTGATATCTGGCTATACTGACACTTTTAAAATTTTGAACCTATATACTTAATATAAAAATATCTCTGGTTAAACTGACATTTGGATATATTCGACAATTTCTTTATTTTTTTGAGGTATCGATATAACTAGAGTGATATGTATTATCAGTAGTTAACACTGTGAATGTCAGGACTTAATTATTATATTGGTTGGAAAAGCCTATGATTTATTATAGCAACTAAAAGGGGTTCCAACTTTTCCTATTCTACAGCTTGCAAAATGCTGTGTTCTATTGTTGGAATGGGTTTTTGTTTAATCCCATCTATAGTAAGATTGTAGTTCATGAATATAAGACTATCTATAGTTCTCTCGGAGATGACGAAAAAGTAGATAATCTAGATAATAATGTAGAATTCTTATTGCCTGGTTTTCTTATTAATTGTAACAAAAGTGCAAAAGTAATATTTTTTAAATTAGTATAAATTGTAAATAGCAATCTACTTGAAAGTTATAAATACTTGCTCTGTTTGCAATGAAGTAGCAACATTTTGTATATAATATGTAGTTTTTATTTGAACAGCCTGTACAAAGTTTAGAAGTGTTTGAGGATATTCATAAAGAGGATTCTGTTATAGTATCTAGCTATAAGTTTTTTATTTGAAGGGTTATAGATTTTAGCAAACAAAAAGCTTAATGTAATAATCCAGCTTTTTCATTTGAAGGGTTATGGATTTTAGCTAACAAAAAGCTTGATGTAATAATCTAGCTTTTTCTAGCAGGTGTTCACTTCTTGATTGTGAATAGGTTAGAAAAGACCAGTATCAGAGATAGGTTACTGTAGAATTTAATCAATTTGTGTATTACTATGAACCATTGAAGAGTTCTGCTATAGAGGATTTTTTTAATATTTTGGTAAAATTCATGCCAGACCAGTAATTTTAAATTAGTATAGTTTAAAAATTGTTCAATGCAATAGATGTTGTATTTGTTTGATTTCTCTTTCAGGGTAGCCTTATTTATATAGAATTGTAGAATAGTATTAATAGAAGTTTTTTATATTTTGTTGAAGTTGGCCATTTACAAGTGGTTTAGCGAAAGTGAAGCCAGGATATGCATGGCTAGAATTGATTGTGCAGTATGGATTAAGATTTGTAAGTTAGAGAAAACTGAAATTTTTGCTAGTATTGAAGTATCAGTTCTTGCTAAATCTTGTAGTTGTTGTATTTAGAGTTTTAGATAGAAAGTTAAGTAATTAGAGTAATTTAGGTTCTTTAGCAGAACAGAAGTAAGTGTTAAACATTGTGCTTATTCGAAATTGTATAATTTATAAATACCTGGACAAAAAAAAAAGGTTGGGTACTCCTCTTATTAGTTGGCCTTTTTGTTTAACTAAGTTTATATACAATTTGTTAATGGTGGCTAGTTGTGAAAGATTGAGATAAGCTAAGTAGGTACAATATTGAAAGCAGCAGATTATCACATGATTAATAATACATATAGCTTGTTTTCTGTAATTTAGAAATATTGTAATTTTGTTATATTGTTTTTTATTTGTGATATTATCAATTTTTGTATATTCTTTGGGGTTTTAGTTATTGTATACCAAGTGCCAAGGTATTTCAGAAGAGTATTTTTATTTTCTTAGTAATGATTAGTGATGCCACAGAAATTGATTTTTGAAAAAGGCCTATTTCGTCTTTATTAGAGAAAATTAAAATTTTTTATAAGGAAGAGCAAATAAAATTTATATAGATATATTTCTTATAATTTCGTCTATTCAAAAAAAGTATTAAATAATTTCATTTTTTAAGTAAAATAGGTCAAAAACAATTTCGTCTTCAAATTTTAATTTTAGGTTTTCAAATCTGAAATAATTTCATCCTTATATATAGTAATGATCATGTTATTGAAGGATATTTTATTCAATAATGCAGTCAAGTTAGTGATTAGAAAAGATTTTGTTAGATTAATTTTAATATTGTATTTGCAGAATAAGACTACAATTCATATTATGTTTGTAAAAGTAGATTTATTAGAGGCTACTCATAATGAGTTGTTTATGTATGCCATTATGGTGGTGTATTTTCTCATAATAGAGTAGTGGGTATGATATTTGTGTATTTGTTAATAGATAGTAGTATAAAGAGCCATAGTAGATTTTCTATATTAATGAAGAGAAGGTTTCTCCTTAGTTAATACTATCTAGTACTATATAAGTTTTAGTAAGGCCTATATCAGTGATAACTAGAGTTCCTCAAATTCAAATCAAATCAAATATTGGATCAATTTAAATTTGATCAAATCAAATTGACACTGATTTGAATTTGATTTGATTCAAATATTTGAGATTTGAATTTGAATTTTTAATAGTAAATTTCAAATCAAATCAAATATTTGTTAAATTAAATCAAATTTGGCCATATTTGAATTTGATCAAATCAAATATAGTCAAATTTGAATTTGATTTTGATCAAATATTTGATTCAAATATTTGAAAATCAAATCAAATTGTGGAACCCTAGTGATAACTTTGTTTGTTTAGTGGGAGAGAAGGTATAGTAGTTAGGGCTGTTAATTGGTCTGTCTGGTCTGTTATAGTTAAAAGACTGCCAGTCTTTTAAAAAACCAGACTGGACTGCAGTTTAGAACTGAATAGGACCGAATGGAGCTAGACCAGACAGACCGATGATCAATATAATGCTTTTTTGTTATAACGATGAAATTAAGTTTGTCAGTATAAAGAATTTCAATACTTTTACAATAAGCATTTTAAATTTATAATATTTGCTTATATGATATGAGAGCAATAATTAACAGGTTTGCTAATTTTAGTCATATATAAATTATAGATTAGAAAATAATATAGTATATTATTATAGCAAAATAATATTTAATTAACTAGTTAAAAAGATATTTTGTCACTTTTAACCACTTAATATTCGATAATTTGATTGAATAATATATTCATAATTGGGTATGCCAAATGTTCAATTTTGTACTGACTCACAACAAGAATTGTCTTAATATATAAAAATATTAAAGTAAATTAACAAAACAATTAGAAGTTACTTGCATAGAAAAAAAATATTTATTAATATAATATTGTTAGTATTTACATGTCTGTCAAATACTTAAAAATTATATATTAACACTGCAATGGGATTAGGCCCCTAAAAAATTTTGATATCATTTTGAAAAAATTGTTTTGATAATAGCCAAATATATTTTTTTTATTGCAATATCAAATTTAGCATTATTTTTGCCAATCAAAACATAACTATTGCATATCATGGTTATTAAATTAAATCACGTCTATAATTAAGCACTCAGAAGACTTAGGGGGCATCCATAAATAATGTTATACAAGAGGGGGTTGGACGAACGATAACGTTTTTCTCAATAAGTAGAGGGTGTCAAAAAAATATAACGTAATTTTTTTAGAAAAAATTGGCTAAAAATTAATCCAACAGTCCAAATTTAATGATTTTGGTACCATTCGATTTGTCTCAGTGAGAGGAGTCGAATGGACCTGTTTCATTTCATTTGGATCACTGGATCAATTTTTATTGGCCAAATACTATTAGTTATTATGTTTTCTTATAAAATTACTATAAAATTAATAGTTTTTTGTGAATAACTATTGATCCAGTGATCCAAATGAAATGATTTTGGTATCATTGGATTCGTTTCACTAAGACGAATCGAATGGTACCTAAATTATCCAAATTGAATCACTGTGTCACAATATATTCAAGTTTTTGTAAAATTTTATATATAAACACACGGATTTTAAAAAATTTTTTTATAGTAGTAGGAGGGGTCTCGCTACTATGAGGGGTACATAACGTTATTTATGGATGCCTCCTTACTTCTAATAAATTAATTCTAAGATACAAAATTAGTTCTTAATTAAGTTATTTTATAAATTTTCTGAATTTTTATTTAATATTCTTAATATTTATTTTTTCAAAATCATGTTATCTGTTATCGAATGCACTTGTTCCTGTATGTGAAGTTATACACAATACACAAACGTAATTAGAGAACAAAAATAGTTAATCAATTAAATTTGTGGATTTTTATCATGTTATAATGTGATATCGAGTAAAAATTGTAATTTATTGTTTTCTAATTTTTTCAAAATTTTCTAGGGCCTCTGAATAGGGTTCCGCAATTTGATTTGATCTTCAAATATTTGAATCAAATATTTGATCAAATTCATGACTATATTTGATTTGATCAAATTCAAATATGGCCAAATTTGATTTGATTTGACAAATATTTGATTTGATTTGAAAATTACTATTAAAAATTCAAATTCAAATCAAATTCAAATTCAAATATTTGAATCAAATCAAATTCAAATCATGGTCAATTTGATTTGATCAAATTCAAATTGATCCAATATTTGATTTGATTTGAATTTGAGGAACCCTAGCTCTGAATGGGATGTAGTATAATAGTTAATATATTGGAATATAGCATGATAGTCAGAATTGGTTTATGTTATAATTGTTATTTTTTGTATTTTTATTTTGTATATTTTTTGTACTTTTCTTGTATTTTTTTTTTGTATTTTTTTTTGTTATAAAAAATAGGCAATTTCTATTTGGACACTAGGTGTATTAACACTTAGTTACACAAAACAAATATAAAAGCCTCATCAAAATATTGAATTAAATGCACTTTGTAAATCATATACAGATCATTTGTTGTACAAAAAAATAAAGCAAAAACAAAAAATTAATAATATCTTGAAATTCTGTTTATAAAATCATCTTTGGGCTCTAATAAAAAAAATTCCTCATAAAATTTTGGTATAAAAGATGCCCCTATCCCATTCCAGGCCTTAATCTTAACCCTAATATTAGTAAAAATTTATTTATTTCATTATTTATTTAATAAAAATTATTTTATTTACATGTTACACAAATACTCGTGTTTAATACACTAGGTGTTAATTAGTTTTTTCCAAAAAAATATATGAACAAATGACCGACTTTGATTGGTCGATCGCAGGTTGCTATAAAATAACACCCTAAATAATATATAAAATTATATAATTTTATATAGATTTTATATAATATTTATATAAAGTAGATTTATAAAAAATATACTTGCTAAGGGTAGAGACATTTATCAGGTACTATTACTTCTTAAGACACCTACCCCACCTAATAAATATTAATTCATTAAATTTAAATTTATAATAGCACCTGATTTTTCTTCAACCCCCTAAAAATCACCTAATAAATGTCTATACCCTAATGTAGTTCTATTGCGAATTACAGTGAACACAATCATAAAAGGTGCGAGCTAAAATGTAACAAAAGTTTCGCTTAAGGGTTTTCTTTCCAAAAGATGGTGTGCTTGTTATTGACCTAGAGGTTGGAACCGGTTTTAAATATTCGAGGTTATCACACCAAAATTCGAGTTTATCACGTCAATTATTAATGATTGAAATGATAAACTCGAATTTTGGTGTGATAAACTCGAATATTTAAAACCGGTTCCAACCTAGGCTGACCTCGATTTCGTTGTTCCTCACTTTCTGTAGCCTGATGCTTGTGTGCCAACCTGTCACGTGCCAGTCATTGCCCATCTTCTGTAATTCGACGTTTGCGAGGTCACAACACAAACGTCTGTTATTCAACTTCCATAGTGTGCCACTCGCTATTTATTAAATTAGTTGTTGAAATGCTAATAAGTATAAATTTACTTTGATCGTGACACAAGAAAAATTCAGATGCGAAATTTTACTATAATCGAAAAACAATATGTGTAGCAATAAACTTAAATAGTATCATAGGTTAGATTTTCGTTACTAAAAATTCCACACACAGACATGGAAATTTACTTATTTGTTTGATCGTATATTATTATTTTCGCTCTGTTTTCATACTTTGACTCTATATTATTATTTTTTAATATAAAATTTTGACTCAAATTTATTACTCATGATTATGTAGGCTTTACACTTAATGATCTAATTAAGAATAAACTTTATTTGATATAGAGTTTATTATATTCTACAAAATAAAGAAAATTAGATTATTGGATGGCTAACAAAAATTTATTCGCATATTACCGGCATATACTCATCATTAACAACTAATCAAATTGCTGAAGACACACACACCATTTAGAATATAGATTATCGTCTGCCACGATTGCCCAATACATTTTTACCAATTACTTTAATTTTTAATTTACTGCATTTAGAGTTTTCGAATTACAGAAATTAAGTCTCATGACTACGTACACATATGTGCCGTACAGCGCTGCATATAGTACCCCTGGAGTAGTATCCCATTTGACAAGTTAATTAATAGTGCGATCTTTTCATTGGGTTGATATGTCTAATAGCAAATTATATATAGATCAGTAACGATTATCCTCCCATCTCAATCTACCCGGGATACTATATGCAATGCTGTAGTATTTTAACATTTTATCATGCCGTTACATATAATATTATGGGGTGTAAAATACCCATTTTAAAATCCGTACATACTGCGTGTATGGTATATATGTTTTTTTTTTAGAATAGGTATTTCACACCTAATACCAGACCGATTAGCACACCCATAACATACTGATATTCTGTAATTCCGAAAAAATCCACTGAATCAAACGTCAGAAAGATTTGGATTTTGTGTGGGCATACGTATTAGTATAAAATTGCTTAGAACATACACATGCATGCATTCATGCGCATGGTGCCCATCTCTAACTATGATGTTATATATGCCAAAAATTTATAACTTTAATTAAGTAAATACCTGAATAACGTGTAGCGATAACTTATGTGATACATAATCGAGAGGATGGCTAAAGCCAGGTAATTAATTAAAATCGATTGATATTAGGGTTAGGATTATATTAAGGATAGAAAGAAGATAATTTACATATAGCCAAATCGTATTTTTGACGCTTTTACTTAGTGAACCAAGACCGGGTTAGATAACCGTTTTTTGTTTTTGTCTTTGTCTTCTCACTCTGTTTTTTTTTCGGACGGATCACGGGTTATATATCGGGTAATCTTGTAGTTATACGAAATTGAACATTCTCATTAATTACACAGACTCATTTGATTCGAACTTACAAAATCGTATCTACACATTAAATAAATATTTTTATGTCGCACCTTCTAAATAATTAGTATATAAGATTACCAATTCCCAATTAATCAAGCTTCTATTCATTGTCTCTTTTGAAATTTAGACACTCATTTTTTAGTTGATATGTCACTACCTTTAGACTACAGCGGTAATAATGAAAATGAAGAACAGGCCTATGTCAAAATGGTCTACGATTATGACTGGTCGTCGACTGTCCTTGGTCCTATCGACTCATGGGATCCTGCTCTCAAAAATGCTCTGGTAATTTACTGTTATATGTATATATATTTAAATCGTAAAATTTTAATTCAATTCTTGAGAATTTCAGAATCTGTGCCTTCATTCTGCATTTCCCGCCTATCTTTGTATTTATCCAGATTGGATTTCAATATATAATCTAGGTAACTAATTTTAAAATCGTTTTTTTTTTTTATATACTTGATTAATTTTTACCTATTTCTATTCATTTATATAGCGTGGAACCCACTTTTTAAATTGAAATCTTCGTGTCAACAAGGTTAATTAAATAATTTTGTGCCATGTATTTACAGTATAATTAACATTCTTTTAATTATTAAATTAGCTTTAGGAAAATCATTTAGAGAAACTTGGCCCGAACTATATGATATTTTTAATTCACAATTTGAAAGGTAAACTATGTAATGTTTTTAAAGAAATTTTATTTTTTAATATTTAGAATTTAAATTATAATTAACACGCATATGTAGTATAAGGAAATCTGGAAAAGGCATCTTCTTTAAGGATGTTTGCTATTCACTAGAACGTGATGGTTTTGCAGAAGACGGTTTCTTTAATCATACTATTAGTCCAGTTATTCAATCTGATGGCTCCGTTTGTGCTATTCATGCTATGGGAATAGAAACTACTCAAAAAGTTTTGAATGCTCGAAGATTAAAAATACTTAATGAATTAGGTCGTCGGATTTGTGGTTAGTATTTACCTTATAAATATTTATTATTATATTTGCTTATTATACTTATTATTACATATATTTATTGTCGCGGCTGACCGTGAAATTTGGATGATCACAAATCACCCTAATCCTAATTAATTAATTTCATGATCAACCGCGACATTTATTATCCTCATAATTATCTGTTTATCTATTAACGCGTATTTATTTTGACTTAATGTTTCTTTGAAGAGGTTACGTCCTTAGAAAATGCCTGTCAGATTATAAAAAAAGTATTAAGTAATAATAATGCTGACATTCCTTATGCTTTAATTTACTTTGTCGATCATAAATCAGACTCTGGTTCTGATTATTCAATTGCCCGTCTAATGGCTACTACCTTTGATTATGATGATAAAACTGGATGGAAATTTCCTGATTATTTACCTGAAACCCTTAAAATAATTGATTTAGCTAAAGATGCTAATAAAATCTACGATACTTATATAGAATTAAAACGATATAATGCTACTTATTCGTTTTTAAAATGTGATTCTTGGCCAATATCCTTATTATTAAAGGAAGGGGGTCATATAAAAGTTCTTTTAAAAGATGATTCTCAGGCTGTACTCTTATTGACAAAAATTTTCATTCGCGAAGGCCAAGAATTATCTGTTATATTGATTTGTGGTATCAATCCACGTTGTACACTTGATGAGAAGTACATGGAATTTCTAAAAGTATGCAAAACTTCACATTATTACCTTATTGTCATGATTATAAATTTTATTGTTTATACTCTATTCATTAAAAAATTGTAAATACATTATATAATTTGTTAGCTAACCTTAAGTCACATGAATACATTTTTGCTACATGCGAAAACAATTGAAGAGGAAAAAATGCGATCTAAAGTATTAGCTGATTTAAATCGCCAAAAAGTCTTATTCTTTCAAGGCATTAGTCATGAATTAAAAAGTATGGATTTATTATCCATAAAATGAAAAAAAATTTTTTTCAGAAATGTATTGTTTAAATAGACCTAATGATAATGACTTAATCTCCATTCCAGCACCGTTAACTTTAATGCTTTCACCACTTGATGACATAATTACTACATGTCCAAAAGAAACACCAATGATGTCACATCTTCAACTTATACGACGTAACTCTCATCGATTGCTTAAACTTATTAACTCTTTGTTACAAGTAAGTTATAAAGTTTTTAATAATAAGATTTAAATAATAATTACACTTAATTTCCAAAAACTATTACATTAAAGAAGATTCACCTCTTATACAGTTTTCAAATATAGAAGCTGTTAAGTTAAAAGTGGATTATCGTGAAACTAATATAGCTGAATTTACTCAAGAATTAGTTTCGAACTTTAAAAATATGGCTGAAACATTAGGTTTGGAATATGTTATTGATATTCCATCTTCAGACAAATTTAATCAAGCCATGGGAGGCAAGATTTATTTGGATCATGATATGTATGAAACAATAGTATTTAACCTTTGTATGCGTTTTTTAAAAAATATGTGTAAAAATTTTTTTCGCAAATTTCATTCATTAAAACATGTAATGTTTATTGTATTATATTTTGCTTGTTAAAAAGGTTCAAATGCATTAAAACATACTTGGAATGGACGCGTAACTATTCGTTT
Source organism: Gigaspora rosea (assembly GCA_003550325.1). Taxonomy (NCBI): domain Eukaryota; kingdom Fungi; phylum Glomeromycota; class Glomeromycetes; order Diversisporales; family Gigasporaceae; genus Gigaspora; species Gigaspora rosea. The sequence continues at coordinate 107,632 of QKWP01001235.1, read as the reverse complement.
ATATCTTGATTACAAAGATAATAAAAAGATGGTAGTTCTTGAAATATCAGATACAGGTTAATAGATATTCACTTTCTGACTTATTAGACGAGATAATTTCTTTTCTTTTTTTTTTTTTTTTTATTAATACACTGTCACTATATCCTAACTATATCCAAATTAATTATTTTTAATNATTATTGATATTCCATCTTCAGACAAATTTAATCAAGCCATGGGAGATAAGATTTATTTAGATCATGATATATATGAAACAATAGTATTTAACCTTTGTATGCGTTTTTTAAAACATATGTAAAAATTTTTTTCACAAATTTCATTCATTAAAACTTCTAGTGCTTATTGTATTATATTTTGCTTACTAAAAAGGTTCAAATGCATTAAAACATACTTGGAATGGGCGCGTAACTATTCGTTTATATCTTGATTACAAAGATAGTAAAAAGATGGTAGTTCTTGAAGTATCAGATACAGGTTAATAGATATTCACTTTCTGACATATTAAATTAGATGGCTTTCTTTTTTATCACTGTCTCTATATCCTAACTATATCCAAATTAATTATTTTTAATAATTTAGGAGTTGGCATTCCAGAAATAGCCCTTCCAAATCTATTTCAACGCTTTTATCGTGTAGAATCTCAAAACTCGCGTAGTCATGAAGGCACTGGAATAGGACTCGCTCTTGTCAAAGAATTTATTACATGCCATGGTGGAGATATCACTGTAACTTCTGTAGTAAATCAAGGAACGACATTTAAATGTTGGTTTCCAATAGGATACGAACACTTATCAACAAATCAAATTACAAATCAAATTAGCTTTGAAAATCCAATAGTTAGTGGTCGGGAATTATACAATAATCGACAACTTTATTTAGAAGAAAGTTTTCAATGGATAATTAATAATACACAAAATGAAATAATAGATAAATTGTCAATAGATGATCAGGATATGGATATTGATAAAATTTTAGCGGATGATATCGTGTCTCATGACTCTACTGCTAATGAGAAGAAATATCAAATTTTACTTGTCGATGATAATGATATGCGGTAATATTAATCACTTTTACTTATAAATAAATTCAAAATTATATTGATTATGATTATATTATTATTGACGTGTTTATAGAGATTATCTGGCAGTTATTTTAAAAGAATTTGACGTATTTCGTGCTTGCGACGGCCAAGATGCTATACAAGTTTTAAAGAAACTTAAAAAATTACCTGACTTAATCCTTAGCGGTGAGTAATTTCTATTTTGATATATCTTTATGCATGGCAATAATAATTATTGAATTGCATTATCACTATTGTTATTTAAATTTAATAGATGTCATGATGCCAAATATGAATGGGTACGAATTATTAGATTTGTTAAGATCTAATGTAAAAACTCAATTGATTCCCGTAATACTACTATCTGCAAAAGCTGATGAAGATTGTAAAGTCGAAGGTAAATTTAATTAAATTATTTAAATTATCAAAATTAATTATTCTATTTTTCTATATCAATTTTTGATTTTTTGTTCCTTAGGTCTGGATAGAGGAGCAGATGATTATTTAGTAAAACCATTTTCTGCCCAAGAATTAATTACTCGTATTCGCACTAATATTGAGCTCTCAATTTTTCGTCGTAAAATATCATTCCAACAATCTAAACAGGAAGAAACTAAACAATTACTACTTTCAATATCAAATAAGATTCTTTCTGGATTAGATCTGAATGAAACATTGTTAAATATTGTTAAAGAAATCCATCATAGATTACCAATTGAAAGAATATTTATAGTTACAAATGACCGATCTGGATTTAAAAATAAAATAGTTGCTTTATATGAAGACCAGAAAAATATAACACCGATGACTAACCAATCAATTAAATTAAACGACGTCATTAAAGATAAATCGCAAACATTAGCAAATTTACAAAAATCTTTGGATAATAATCCAGGAATAGATGTCTTTTTAGATGTATATTGCGATAATTTTTGTAAAAATGTATCATTATTATCCGCAGAAATAAGTTTGGATAACATTTGTTGGGGATGGATAAAAGTACATAGATCTCCAAATTCTGTTTGGCTTGATTCTGAGATAGAATTATTACAACAAATATCGAATCAAATAAGTTTAGGTATTACTTATGCTTACATGTTAGAAAAGAATGCTGCAAATGAAATTAAAATAAAAACTGCAGAAGCTGCAAGTAGGGCGAAGAGTCAAATATTAGCAAATACTTCACATGGTATATTATTCTCATCTTGTTAATTGATTTTATTTCTTATTCTTAATCCATTCTTAGTCTATTCTTAATCCATTCTTAATCCATTCTTAATTCATTTTTATATGTAATAGAATTACGAACACCACTAGGAGCGATAATAGGCATACTCTCTTCCTTCGATAGTACTAACCTTACAACTGAACAAAAAGAAATGATTAATATTATGTCATGCGGCTCTGATATAGTTTTATCTATAGTAAATGACATTCTTGATGTAGCAAAATTAGAAGCACAAAAAATCACTCTAATGAATACAACATTTGATTTATTAGAATTATTTGAGAGTACTATTGAGTCATTTGGAAAAAAGGCTGGAACTAAAAGTATTGAATTAATTGTAAATTGCAAGGTAGATATGCTACCAAGATATATTAAGAGTGATCCTGAAAGGTGATTAGAATTAATGTACTTCCTTATTTAGATGTGTAAAAAAAAAGATTATTACTTACATTTTTTTTTGTCCTTTATTATTTTAAATAGACTGAAACAAGTTTTGTCTAATTTATTGTCAAATTCGTAACTATTTATTTTTACACATACGTATATTTTTTTATTTTCATAACTTAATTAATTGTATTTAATGATAATTCTTAATTTCTTAGAATTAAATTTACCAACATGGGTAAAATCGTAGTAACAATTTCAATGCAATTATCAGATGTCGTTGATAAAGACAAAAATAAACAGACTTACGGTCAAATTATTAAAAAAGGAAATTTGTTGGTTGAATTATATGATACTGGCATTGGGTAAGATAATATATTCTATAGTTCTATGTATTCTATGCCATGTATTATATATTTTATATATTAAGCCTATGATACAAGCTAATAATTTATTTAATAATAATAGCATAAATCCAGAATATATAAACTATGCATGGCAAAGCTATTCACAAAACGATATGTCAATGACTAAAAGGCAATATGGTACAGGACTTGGCCTTTCAATTTGTAAAAGTTTAGTAGAAATTAATGGAGGAGAAATCAATGTAGAAAGTCATTTAGGAAGAGGAAGTAAATTTTTGTTTACATGGAATATCGAATTATTATCAATTACTTCTTCATTATCAAATATTACTCAATTTGATCAAATAAGTTACATATTACCACAAGTTATTAAAAAAAAACGAATATTAATCATTCACCCACTTGAAGATACAAGGAATGCATTTTTGAATTATTTTAGAGCAATTAAAAACATTGATGCATTTGAAACCTTTGATGAAGGTATTAGTGCAGCAAAAAGTTATAGAGAATTGAATAATCAATCTGCTTATGATGTAGCATTTATTGGACTTTATAAAGATAATGAAGAAGAAGTCATGAAAGCAACGTTAGAGTTGAGAGGATTAGAAATGGATAATAATAATTTAATAATTATCTTTATAATATTTCCAAATAATGAAGAAAATGAATTAGCTGAAAAATTAATTAGAAAAGTTGGTGGAATAGCTACCATTCTTCATACTCCAATCACATGGAAAAAGTTAATTAATCAATTTATGCATATGGAAAACAGTTATTCTGTTATTGATATAGATAATAAGAAACTGGATATTAATAAAATATTCTATAATGAATGAGTATATTTTTGTATGTTATATTCTCAATCTTTTTATTTGTTAAAATGCATAACTTTAATATTTTAATTTAATATATTGTTAATTCATGCTGACTAATATTTATTATTAATTATAGGATAATAATGTTATTAGTCTAAGGTAATTTATAAATTTAAAAATTCAATTCAAATTTTTTTTGTCAATTTCTAATTTATTATTGTTTTTAAATACATTGCAATAAGTTTCAAAACTTGGTTATTCAACAATTTTTACAACCAGTGGTCTGAAAGCAATCAAATTAATTATTAAATAATATGTACTCTTCAAGTTCATCCTCTTAGATACAAATTAAACAATCTCATAAAATTTTATTAGTTTTTACAGAATATAATTTAGTAAGTTATTTTTTTGAATTTGTTGTTTATATTAATTATAAAATATTTATAATTTAATTATTATACTTATCTATTGATATTAGGCTTTGATGTTTTACAAGCAATAAGGGCAATAAAATCACAATTTCAAATATAAAATTAGTAGAAAAAAATACAAAATAAGTTAAGCGTATGAGTTAAAATAACAATTATCTTACAAAACCTTTGAAAATTAAACTTGAAAAAAATAATTACCGGTAGTAAAAATTAGAATTAAATATAATTAAAAACAATTATAAATTTATAAAATTTATATATATTTTTTTAAGCTTAAATTTTTTAATTTTATTAACAATATGTTTCATATTATAAAATATGTTTTTATATTTATATTTTGTATTTATAAGTTGTAGCTGTATATTTTATTTAAGTAGGATATTATAGCATTATAGATACTTTTTAAAATTTATACAGAGCTAAATATATAAAATATTAAGCTAAAAATTGATCTAAAAATTCTTTAATACTATATCTTTTAAACAAAAAAAAAGTTTCAAAAAAATTTATACTATAGTTTTAAAATAATTAAATAAAATTTAAATTTTTATATTTGTAAGATTTTTATTATTATACAAAATTATTAATAATCAAATAATATCTGTATTAAAAATTAAATTTTTTATTAAATTAATTAGATTTTAAAATAAACAAATTATTTAGTATAACAAATTATATATTATCTCAAATTTTTATATAATTGTTTTTTAACTAGTCCTTGAAACTATAATCTTTATTTATTTATTATTGTAATTATTAGATTACTTAATTTACTATATTATTTTTTGAGTTACAATAGAGATTACTATAACTCTAGTAGCTAGATTGCTTTTATACTAAGTATTTTAGTAGCAAGAATTCTATTTTAACTTTAGATTACTAGATTAAATAGGTTAAGTAACTTGTGCTATATTTTTATTGACTTGTACAGTGCAGTATACTTAGAAATAACAATAAAATAGCTAATTTTTAAAATCTAATAACTTATGTTACAGAAAAGATGAAAAAAAAGGAAGCCACTGTTTTAAGCTAAATCAATTTACTACAAAATAGCAGCCTTAATTTTTTTAAAAAATTATTTGTTATCAAGTTATTAGAGTTTAAAATTTTGTATTTTTATATGAATAATTTAAAATAGAATATATAAAAAAAAATTTTTTTATTGGATATAAAGAATAGGTGTTTATAATTGCAAAACAATAATTTTATTAATTTGTAATTTAAGTTGTAATAATATAAATTTATATAATTATTTTTTAGTTATATGCCTTTTTTTTAAGCAACTAATCAAATTACAGAAAAAACAACCAATCAAAATTTAGAAAATTATAAAATATCAAAAATCAATCATTTGAATAATTTTAAAATTATTAAAATTTAAATTTCAAAATGAAAAATTTCTATCTCTAAATGTCCTATACTATAGTTAAAGCATATCATTAAACTATTACTTTTACTTTGTCCTTGTAAAGTTCATCCAAACCCTAGTACCTATTTTTGTTAATTTTGCAAACTATTATTCAGATTTTTACACTTATAAACCAGTTAGCTTAGAAGGATTGGTCTGTATATATTTGTCTAAATACATTGTATATACTTCTAAAACATATATTTTTTTTAAAAAACTATAATATTCTAGTATAACTTTGGTAATCAATTAATAAAGACCTTTTTTTAAACTCTTTTGTTGCTTGTTTTTTTTTGGTTATTTAATTTACTATAAATCTGTTTATAGTAATATTAAATTTGTACTATTTTTTTGCTTGGGTCTTTTTAAATAGATTTTAGATCTTTTAGTTTGCTAATTTTATATGATTTAAACAGTTTTATTATAGATTTGTACTAACTAATACTGGTTTGTATTCCTCTATATAACAACTTAAACTTGTTAACTATTATACAGATACTCTTCTATCTTTAAGAACAAGCTAGTACATTTAGAAGTAGAAGTTCTAGAACCAACTAATCAATAAAAATCTGTTACTATTATACAAATATTTTATTCAAAATATTTTTAGTAAAATTTAAACTCTGCACCTTAGTAACTAATTACTTAAAGATTAACAACAACTTAATTATACTATGTTGTTATACTTTTTTTTTATATATATAATTTTTAAAAAAATATTAATTAATAGATTTAAGTTTTTTATACACCTGTATGACCATATATTTCATAATTGACTAATCAAATTAGAACCCCAAATAATTTATGTGAGGTTATATTTGAGCATCATAGTAAAATTTTTTTGGTTAGCACTTTTGGTTGAGTGGCAATCAATTAATCGACAATCACTTCACTGACATAACATTTCACTGACAATTATTCACTAACAAGTTCATTTTAACTGACAGTTTATTTCACCAAAGCTCATTTCACTGACAAAGTAATTCTAGTCATTTTCATTAGGGTTAGAGTAGAATTAGATAGAATTAGGGCTAAAGTTAGGGTGCTTTTTGAAAAAAAAACTTGTTGGTAAAATGAACTTTGATAAAATAAACTGTTGGTAAAATGAACTTGTTAGTGAGTATTTGTCAGTAAAATGTTATATCGGTAAAGTGATTGTTGGCGAAATAATACAAACCCTTTTGTTTTGGTATATATGCTATATTTCAAACATTAGATCAAACTTTTACCCATCTCTAACTTTTTTTGAAATATAATGTCTCTAAAAAAACAAAAAAAACAAACTAACATATATATTTCACAAAACGTGTCAAAAACTTAAAAAAAAAGATTAATTTTTATTTAATTTTTGCTTTTCTCCGATTTTCATTTTTTCAATTTTGATATTTATTATACCCCAGATTTTTCATTAGCATATTTCAAATATAAGATTTATAAAAATTAACCCATTAGCATTCCTTTAATATATCTATTTTGCTATTTAACTGTTTTCAAATATAACCATTTTCTCTCATACCTACTTTTCAAATATAACATTTTTTTAAAAACGGCCCTCTATTAACAATTTTTCAAATATAACATCATATAGATTGTTTGGGGTCCTATCAAATTCAATTACAGGAATAACAAAATTTTTATATTTTACACAACTTTACATATATACAATTTTTTTGTATAATTTATACTTTATTAATTCGAAATACAAATATAATTAATAACTCCTATCCAACTTCTATATAATCTATTTTAACTTTATCATTAAACTGAACTCTAACTCAAACTATAACTAGAACCCAAACCCAAACCCTACTCTAATTTCTGATCAATAAATTATAATACAACAATAAAATTCTAAGCACAACAAAGTATCAACAATACCAAAACCACAAAGAACCAACAACTTAAAGCCAAGGTAAAATCACAAGTACCAATGATGAAAAAAGCCAAGATGAATCCACAATATACCAAAAACTATAGTGAAATCATAAACTTTAATAATACTAAAAACAAGCAAAAAAACTAGTTAATATATTAGGACCCTAAACATCTCTCATATAGGTCATAACTGGATTTTGGCCAATTTTGATCTAATTTGCTAAAAATGACAAAACTATATTTGCCTAAATAACTTCTGATTCAGTGATTAGAATTGAATAAACTTTTTTTTGTTAGATGTGCCTCACTAAAAGCTTTATTTTAAAAAAGTTTATTCAAATTGGACTACTGAATGCCAAGATAATTGGCAAAAAAATTTTTTTTGTTTAAATTTCAGGGGTTTTTGCTTAAAAAATAAAATATAATTTCTATACTAGATGTCCAGAGTTCTAATATATTATAAAAACAAAAAAAAAATAAAGAAATTCACAAAAAAAGCATGCAAGACCACCTACTAGCAGTGTTTAAAATTCAATGTTCTCAGTATTCTCAGATAACATTATACAATTTTAGGAATATAAATTATTAAAATATGTTCTCTATTTGAAAACATTCCATAAATTCTTTTAATATTAAAAAAATTTTAATTTTTTTATATAAAAAACATTAAAATTTTACTAAGAACATCAAGAAATTAAAAATGTTCTTTTTGAGAACATAAAACCAAATTTGAATTTTAAACACTGCCTACCAAAAAATTTTATATGACCATTTAATAAAAACATACAGAATAGGGGTCTTAATGGGTCAGGTTGGGTTGGGGTTGGACCTGACCTGGGTCAAACCCACTTGGGTCAAAACCCGACCCAGGTTTGACCTGCCTCATGTCAAACCTGACCCAGATCTGACCCGCCTCATGCCAGACCTGACCCGAGTCTGACCCGCCTTATGTCAAACCCAACCTGGGTCTGACCCAACCCAACCCAGATTGAACTCAGGTTAATGATAGGTGACGCAACAATTTTTGGAATCATCTAAAGCGGAGCAGAATTATATAATACCTGACCAATCAAATTAAGAATCTGATAATCCTAGGATATAATCAGAATATAAATCATTATCTGTTATATATACAAATTAATAAGTTTAAATATTTATATCAATGATTAGAGAAAAAGATTTAATATCAGGTATTATTATTATTATAAACTTTATAATTATTAAAATCTGTAATCAATTAAATTTTATAAATAAATATCAGCAGCAAATGAATGTGAATGGCAGCATAATCTTGAAATTGAAAATAATTTGAAAAAAACATTAATAGAAAATAAATATCAGTTATCGTGGATTCCTTATGATGATTTTAGAAATATTAAAGAGATAGATAAAGGTAAATTTGCAACTATATATTATGCTATACAGGTTGATAAAAGTCAAAGCGCAACCATCCTGTTGCACTTAAATTGCTTCATGAATCAAATAATTATCATAGAGAATTTATAAAAGCGGTAATTTTTATTAAATAATTTTATTAATTACGGTATATCACTTGTAATTTATTATGTTTATTAGTAACTTAACTTTAATATGCAATTCTTTTAATAAATAGTTAAAAGCATAATGTGATATCGGACTTAAAGATCTACTATTTTTAAAATGTTTCGACACATCTACTAAGTCAAGATATTCCAATGTTGATGATAAAATTTCTGTGAACTTCATAGTTTTTATTTTCATTTCTTCTGGTAAGTCATCAATATTGCACATTAACATGAGAAATTGAAGCTTTTGTAAGCTACCAATAAGCTCTAGAAGCTGTATAAAAAACTTAATATTCAAAATATAGAGATATTTAATATTTGGGCAGAAGGACTTAAGTGCTTTTAGAAAAAAGAATTCTTTATCAATATCATCTGAATTTTTTGAAATAAACCTTAATCGCTATAATAATAAACCAGACTTTTCTAAAATTAATGGTATATAGTATGCACATCAATCAGGCAATCAACTATCTCCAAAGTGCTGATTTTACAATCTAATATAAATTCAACAGCTTTGAACTACAATTCCAAATACGGAACGTTTCCAAATTTTTGCAATCTTTAAGTACCTCGAACTCTTTGTTATAAGCACATTTTTTTATTATAACTTCTTGTAAAGAGTTTTTTTGACACTCTAAAGCTGAAATGATGGCATAAAATTCTGTAAGATGGTCTTCTCCAACTAAGCTAAACTGTTTAAGTTGCTCTTATGATTTAATAATGCGTATAATAGCATGAAATAAAGAATGAAATAATTGTGTTTCATAATTAAAATAAATTTCAAGTTTCAGAAAACTAATTGTTGTAAAATTTTTTTCTAAAACCTTTAAGAATATATTAACATTTTCAATGTTGAATTCTGGTATTACTAACAAAGATAAATATTGTAGTCTTGAGAAAAGTAACTTATTTCGTCCTATTGAATAAAAGATCTTTGTCTTAAATTCAAATAATTCTGAAAACAATAAAACTAATTTATGTAAAACAGAACCACTTTCAACTAACTTTAATAGTAAGTTAATTACTATATTCACTAATGCATTGAAATTTAAATATGTTATCGATATCAGTTTAGCAAGAATGTCGACTTACAAGAACACACGAGTATAAGGAATTAAAATCATTCTTTAGATTATTAAGAATATTCTCCATTAATTCAGGCATATCGCCCATGAGTATTTTTGATGCCATAAGTAGGTATTAACGTTAATGAGAAAAGAATTTTTTGGGAAAGATCGTACGTAGATCGTTATTTTTATATTGTAGCATAGTCTATAAATAGTAGGTGGTCACCAATCAGATGATCTACTTTAATAAAAACAATTGAATATATGCGATACTTTATGACCAAAATACAGAAATACGGTTTATGTATATTATATCAAATTTTGCAAGGAATATTTTTTTGTTATTGCGCAGAACGTACGTAGTTGCATAAATAAAATCTTGAATTAACGACATTTTTGTTTTAAAAAAAAAATAATATGATCTGATTATTATTCTGCTTTTTTTTTGATGATCCTAATCGATCAATCATTTATGCGATAAAAATCAGATTTATACGCATATTATACTATCACAGATATGCACTAATAGAACACCGAATAATATATATAAAGGTTATATTTGCTTTAAGGGGTATCCATAAATAACATTACGTACCCCTCATAGTAGTACTTGACCAGGACCAGGAAATCTTTATTATAGGTCCCCGCTATAAAAATTTCAATTTTACGAACACATTTAATAAGTTGATAATAATGTGAATCATTGTTGGTCAGATACCTTATACAATAATTAATTATGTAATTAAAAATAAGAATTACATAAATTTGTCATTATAAATATATTGAGTTTTGAATTCTGTTATTCGCCAAACAATATAAAATAATAATATACCGTATTTTGCGAAATAATGCATTTAGGGGGCATTATTTCAAATTTTGGCCTGGATTAAGTTTAATTCGAGCCAAAATTCGAAATTATACCCCTGCGCATAAAAAGACTATCGCTATAGAATATTTAAGTCATATGATAAATAATGATTATATAAATAATAGTACCTTTTTTGGTAACCTTATAGATGAATATAAATTTCAACGATATTTATTTGTTAAATTATAATTTTAATTTCATGATTAATTAATTAATCGATCATATATATTACAGGTTGTGAGTATAAATTTCAATGATACTTATTTGTTAAATTATAATTTACAATTTCATGATGAATTAATAATTTCATGATGAATTAATTAATTGATCACATAAATTACAGTATGTGGGTATAAATTTCAACGATATTTATTTGTTAAATTATAAAAGATTCTTGTTTTTAATATTAAAGATTCTTTTTTTTTAATAATTTATTAATTTATTTTATCTGTTTTTTTTATCTATTTAATATACCGCTAATTAGTGTGTTAAAAATAATTGTATAAAGGAAGGTTTTGAAAAACTGATAGAGGAAAGTGTTTGTTTTGGAGTGTAGTGGTGGAAGGGAGGTTTCAAAAAAAGAGAGATTTTTGGGAGAAAAAGGTTGTTGAGAAAGGGACAGTTCAGGAAAGGAAAGAGAAGGTTATTAGAAGAAAGGAGAGTTTGTTGGAGAAGAAAGGTTATCGGGAGAGGTGAAGGTTGTCAGGAGAAGGAAAAGTTGTCAAATATTTGACCCATCGGGTCACTATTATCTGACCCGGGTCAGACCACTAATTTTAATTAATTATATAAAATAAAATTTATTTGTACTACAATATAAATTTATTTAATTAAAAGATTATATGTACTGATTAATTTGTTTTGGATCTGGAATAGCCAATTTATTATGTTAATTCGATATATCCAGAGGAAATATATATATAATATTTTGTTCTGGATGTTTTTAGTTCAGATTATCAAGAGTCTGAAATATAGAGGGCTGGATTAGAGAGAGGCAGCTGTATTTAATAATAATAATAAAATGATATTAGAAGCAGTATCAATTAACAATAAAATAATTTATAATAATGAAGATCATATAAATAAGTGTATTTGAATTTTAATTAAAAAATAAATAAGATTTGTATGTTACTTACTTGATAATAAATACGTCTTCTTGTTTTATCAAAATAAGATTTACAAATTTTAATTCTGAAACCCCTTATTATTATAATGTTCTGCATTATTTCTGAATTTATGTTGATTCTCAATTGACATGTATTATATAATGTTCTGCATCATTTCTGAATTTATGTAATTCTCAATTGGCATGTGATATTCTTGAATTGTGAAATATCATTTATCATTTTAGAACCGCTATCCATTTATCAATTAATAAAAAAAAAGTGAAAATAATAATAATAATAAAATAAAAAAATTAAAATAAATAAATAAATAAATAAACACGAATAAAAATAAATCACAAATATTAAATGCTAACTTTTCATATATTAAAAGAATACATTTGAATATTTATATATATTTTAACAATGTAATTAATAATTTTTGCATTCACCACATAGAACACATCCGTATTTGTTTTTTGGCAATAGCAGGAATCTGACTGGGTCTCTTGTCTAACCCAAATCTAATAAGAAGATAATTACTAAATGATTTTTTCTTAAAAAAAACAAAATTTATCTTTTCTAGGTCTTTTCATGTCTGTTATACTCAGCCTGGTAGTAGCTCAGATTATTTCGTAAAATTTTTGACATAACAAACTTGCATTCCCAAGTTATTTCTAATGAAGCAATAAAAGAATTATCTTTATAAATATCAATGAAAAAGATCATTGCAAATATAAATGTAATTATTAATAAGTAATTATTCTATGCCTTCATGATCTGTGAAAATTGAAAAAGAACATATTTCAATTCAGAATTAAAGTAAATTCAGAAATGACTTAAAACAATAATAGTATAGAATAATCTTTTTATCACGCAACGTTCAACTTGCACTTGACTTATTGTATTCCGTACTGTTTAGAAAAATAAAATAAGTGTTACTGTACAAGTGTGTATTCATATATATAATATAATAATAATTATTATATACTTACATGTATGATTTATATCAACCTATTAAATAAATATAATAAACAGACAAAATATTAAAATTATATTCTTATTTAAAATACATTAAATTTATGATATAGACAAGTTTTACACCAGGTAATGCTAGTTATATATATAAATTATAAGATATTTAAAATATATATACTAGACAAATAAATATATTTGCTTGAAAAATATTTGTTCGAATAATTATAATTATTTGAATAAATTTATTTATTCAAATACAGTCAACCCTCTCCAAACCAGTATGCATGGTGAACAGATTTTGTACTGGATTTCGGAGGTATCAGATTTAAAAATTTAATTAGTTCTATTTTTCAGAATTTTTTGGACACTTGCTGCAAATTTTATCTAGACCATGCTCGCAAATTAGGTTCCTTCATTTTCTATATCAGAACTTTTTGGAACTTATATCCCCAAAATACAAATAAGTTCTGAATGGTAAGTTAACCAACCAATCATTTTCAGCCACATGATATGAGAGCTCTTTTTTGCCAAATTATGCAAATATATTACATGAAAATGGTAAGTTTTATGTGATTTGATTGGATACATTCACGTGACACTATTGCAAACTTGGATAAAAAGGGGTCTGTATTATTTCGCCAACAATCACTTTACCGATATAACATTTTACCGACAAATACTCACCGACAAGTTCATTTTACCAATAGTTTGTTTCACCAAAGTTCATTNGTTAATAAATATGTTATCGATATCAGTTTAGCAAGATTGAGACTGGTCCATTTTCCAGCTTTTAAATTCCAAAACAAACAGATCAAGATCCTTTAAAAATTTTGCATAATTAAATAGTTTTCTGAAAATTTTCAAATTTATCCCATATTCTTTTAAAATGTATATTTTGTCTTTATCAAGGGATAAAAATATTCAGAAATGAATAAAGGTTTTTAATTAAATAAAAATGGATTTTGCCAAAGAATAGGTATTGACATTTTGCACCAATGTCGACTTACAAGAACACATAAGTATAAAGAATTAAAAACATTCTTTAGATTATTAAGAATAATTTCCATTAATTTGGGCATATCGCCCATGAGTATTTTTGATGCCATAAGTACATCTGTACGTATTAACATTAATGAGAAAAGAATTTTTTTGGGAAAAATTATACATACGTGCATAAATCGTTGTTTTTTGTAACATAGCCTACCATATACTAAAGCATTTGATATTTATTTATTTGGTATAATTATGTGAGAAATTTTATATATCATACAATCAAAAACTTGATATGTTGAAACTTGGTTTTTTAATATGTTATCATGATTTAAGACCTGCCATTAATAAAGAAGCACCACAATATTACGTAAACCTTATGAGAAAATGTTGGTATAAAAATTCAGAGAAACCTTCTTTTGCAAAAGATCTTTGTGATATTTTAAGAAATGGCAAAGTGATGAAAGCATGCCGCATATATACTTTAAAATGATGCAGAACTAATCACTAGATTACAAGAATTTTGCCAAAGTTTTTATAATAAATTAATTAATTATTTATTTATTGCAATGAAATAGTTTCGTCATGCATCACCCATTATTAACCCGTGTCTGACCTAGGTCAAACCTGACCCAGCTAAGACCCTTAGTACAGAACTACCAGAACCCGAATAATCTATGTGAGGTCATATTGAAAAATAGCTAAGGGCCGTGTCATTAATTACTGATTATTTTTTATTAGAGGTCTACCCCCCCCTCTTTTTTTTAACATATATATAGTCAGGTTCTTATGGGGCATCCATAAATAATGTTATACAAGAGAGAGGAGGTGGTCTGACAAAATATAATATTTTTTCTCTTAAGTAGGGGGTCAAAAAAATATAACGCAATTTTTTTAGGAAAAATCATCTAAAAACTGATCCTGTAGTCCAAATTTAATAATTTTGGTACTATTCGATTCATCTCAGAGAGAGGAGATAGTACCAATTTTATTTTATTTGGATCACTGGATCAAAAGTTATTGGTCAAATACTATTGATTATTATGTTTTCTTATAAAATAACTATAAAATCAATAGTTTTTTGTAAATAACTATTGATCTAGTGATTCAAATAAAATGATTTTGATATTATTAAATTCATCTCACTGAGTCAAATCAAATGGTACCTAAATAATTCAAATCAGATCACTGTGTTACAATATATTCAAGTTTTTGTAAAATTTTATATATAAACATATGGATTTTGAAAAATTTTTTTATGTAGTAAAGAGGGTCAAGCGCTACTATGAGAGGGTACATAATGTTATTTATGGATGCCCCCTTATATATAAATTTAACTTTTTTTACCCCCTTCCCCTAAAAAATCACCTGATTTTTGTCACTTCCCTAATAGAGGCCTGTTTTTTTAAAAAAGGTTATATTTGAAAAGTAGATATTGGAGAAAAAGGTTATATTTGAAAACAGCTAAATGGCAAAAAGGTATATTTAAAAGAATGCTAAAGGAGCTTCCAGAACTTATGTAATATTTTGTTACTAATAAATTTCAAAAGTTTACCCTCAAATTTTATATTTTTTAAAATTTATTCATATGCTTTAATTTATGAAATTGATAATAACTATTTCTCTACTGGGCCAATTTAGATGATTTAACTACCAAAATGTTCATCTCACTGAGACGATTCTAACAAGCCCAAAATCGTTAAAATCAAATCACAGGGTCCCATGATTATTCAACTTTTGTGTAATTTTAATAGTGATTTT
>QKWP01001235.1:22516-89510 GCA_003550325.1 Gigaspora rosea | reverse complement strand
ATATAGAGTTACTTTATTTGATTTATGCATTAATATATATAAATCAACCAATCATATAAATATCTTATCTGGATATAACCGTTATCCTTTTATTTGAATAGGATATAAAACCGGTTATTAGATTTGTTAAAGGTTACAACCTTTCGGATAAAAAGTTATCCAGATACGAGTACTAATTGTATCTAAATCAGATGTTGTGGTACGTAAGTCATTATTAATAAAATTCCCACAGTTCGGTTGTAGCCAATCAAAACTGTTAAAATATACAAACTTAGAATTAGATAGTAAAAAAATAAAATATAATCGATTATAAAAGGCTATGATCGATTAAACTTTATGATCGATTAAACTTTATGATCGATCAAACTATATGATCGATCATGATCGATCAAAGACTTTCATAATTGATCAAACGATATGATCGATCATGATCGATTATTTTAGGTTCGATTTCCATCTCTAGATCCAAATGACATAATTTTGGTATCATTGGATTCGTTTCACTGAGACAAATCGAATAGTATCTAAATAATCCAAATCAGATTACTGTGTCACAAGATATTCAAGTTTTTGTAAAATTTTATATATAAACATACAGATTTTAAAAATTTTATTATATAGTCGAGAGGGGTCAAGTACTACTATATGGGGATACATAACATTATTTATGGATGCCCCTACGTTAGCAAATTATATATACATAATCTTACATAAGATATTATGGCCCATAATATTATGAAAATCTTATAATCAATGCAGTAGATTACGCAATATATTACGCTATATTACGGTAATATTACAGTTATTATTTCAAAATATTTCTAAATATATTGCAAATAAAAAAATGCAAATTACCCCTTTACAGGGGTCTTGTACTCATGCAGATCAATAAACTAAGCGCACAGGAGGTATTATTTTGATATTTTCACATTGTTTTGCAATATTTTGCAAATTTTCGCAAATTTTCAAAAATTTTTAAAAAATAAATAAACGATATACATATTCATATAATCATGCTTTTTTACAGGTTTTCGCAATATTTCGCATAGTTTCACAATTTAATATAAAATTTTATATTTTTTTATTTATTATTATTATACATTATATTTTACATTTATTAAGTATACATTTTTAATTAATATTATATACTTTATTATATATTATGTATTATTTTTACATTATTACAAATATTTTAAACTACTTTCGCACTTCGTCATATTTAATTCTATTACTATATACAAAAAACTAGCCCAAAACACTTATTTTCGCTCACTCCACAGTTAGCTATAAAAAAATAAACTATTATATTCCTTATATTCGCTTATTCACTTATATTTGCTTATATTCGCTTATATTTGCTATTTCTTGCAAAGTGCCAGAAAAGTTAGAATTAGTGTTATTGTAAAGTGCTAGAAAAGTTAGATTGTTTTCTTGTAAAGTTCTGAAAGAAGTAAGAAATAAATAAAATAAAATAAGTAAGTAAAAAAACAAACAAAAACAAAAAACAAACCTGAAAAAATAACAAAAAAAACAAAAACAAAAAAATAAACTATTATATTTGCTTATATTCGCCTATATTCGCTTATATTTGATTATATTTGTTCATATTCATAACTTTTTGCAAAGTGCCAAAGACGTTAGAATTAGTGTTTTTGTAAAGTGCTGGAAAAGTCAAGTTGTTTTCTTGCATAGTTCTAAAAGGGATAAATAAAATAAAATTAAAAAAATAAGTAAAAAAAAAGAAACCACAAAAAACAAAAATGCAAGCAAACTAAGTAAAAAAATAAATGAAGCTCTAAATCTTCATTTTCTTGAAGTAAGATTTCGTAATCTTGCAATTTAGGAATCATCGAAAGTTTTCGCAAAGTATCAAAATAAAATAAATTAATAAAAATAAAACAAAAAAACAAAAACAAAAAATATGAAACAAAAAAATAAATTAATGAAACCTTGCAAAAACTTGCAAAAACTTGCGTTCTTGAAATTTAGAAATTGCTGGAGTATGTTCTTGCAAAGTGTTGAAAGGCTGAGTTGGCTTGCACAAAGTGCCGAAAAGTTGTTGGATTTCTTCAAAGGGCCAGTGGTTAAGTATAAATATAAAATAAAAAAA
Source organism: Gigaspora rosea (assembly GCA_003550325.1). Lineage (NCBI taxonomy): Eukaryota > Fungi > Glomeromycota > Glomeromycetes > Diversisporales > Gigasporaceae > Gigaspora > Gigaspora rosea. The sequence goes on along the minus strand of QKWP01001235.1, from coordinate 87,400 downwards.
TTTAAAAATTAAAAAATAAAAAAAATTAAAAAATAAAAAAAAAACAAAACAAAACTAAAAAAAATGAACAAAACCAAAAAAAAACAAAAGGAAAATGAAGAAACAATTTAAAATTAATAGAAAATCTAAATTATAAACAAAAAAATAAACAAAGATCTAATCTGATCTTGTAGTACAATCATCAAAAATTATCGAAACATTTCGAAAATATTAGTCAAATGCATCCTTGATATGATCTAGGTTACAGATTGTTTTAAAATATTTCGAAAGTATTCGAAATATTAAAAAAAAAAAAAAGAAAAAAAAAAAGAGAGAAAAAAAAGAGAGGGAAAAAAGAAAGAGAGAGAGAAAAAAAAGAGAGAGAAACAAAAAAAGAAAAAGAAAACAAAAGAGAGAGAAAAAAAAAAGAGGAAGGTAAAAGGGAGGGAGGGTAAAAATAGGTCGAAACAGGTTTTTTTTTTTTAAAGTTTTTTTTTTTATTTTGTAGTATATATATTTATGATCTAGAACACATTACGGATTAGATAGGCATAGGCAATTTTTTAAAAATTTTTTTTGTTTTTTTTTTTACCTGGTGATCCAAGTTGAAATTTTCGTAACAGGTCAAAACACTATATAATTGTTAAAGATCTGTTAATCGTTATATATTATTACAATTAAAAAGTGAAAAAAAACAAATAGAAGATCTAATTATAAACAAACAATCTAATCTAATCTTGTAGTACAGAATTTGAATATCGTTGAACTATTTCGAACTATTTCGAAAAATCAGTCTAATGCGCAATTCAGGTTACAGATCTACTGATCCAGCTTGGTTTCCTAGTTCTAAAATATTTTGAAAGAGTTTGAAATATTTTGTAACATATTTCGAAATATTTTGAAATTACTTTCGTAATATTTTGAAAATTTGATATTTGAAATATTTCAAAATATATTATATAATATTTTGCTTATATTACAGTTTGTAAGACCTTATGTAAGATTACGCTATTATAAATTTGCTGATATAAAGGCACTAACAGATATTACATAATATCTTAGAGGAGAGGAGGTAGCTAAGTTAATATATCATATATACTAGTATGCTTTATATATAATGTAGGAAAAAGAGAAGGACCCCAAATAATTTATATAAGGTTATATTTGAGCATCATAGTAAAAATTTTTTGGTTAGGACTGTGTCATTAATTATCTAATTATTTTTTATCAGAGACCTACCCCTCCCTCTTTTTTAATATATACATAGTCAGATTCTTATATATAATTTCAACTTTTTTTATCCTCTCTCCTCTAAAAAATTATCTAATTTTTGGCACTCCTTTTAGCACTTTTGTTTTGGTATATATAAGCTATATTTAAATACTAGATCGAACTTTTACCCATCTTTACCTTTTTTGAAATTCATATTTCTAAAAAAAAAAAAAAATAAACTTAGGTTCTCAAAAAAAAAAAAAAAAAAAATTTAAAAAAATTCCTTAAACCCAATTAATCCATAGAATAAATCTAACTATAACCCATAGTAACGATCACCATAGTTATGTGACCAGATAATTATTTATATAGTAATACAAATTATATAAATTATCAAATATATAGCACATTACATATATAAATTTATTTTAAAGAATTTTTCTACTATATATGTAGCAAATCACTAAATTATCCTTAGATCAATAACAGTCATAGGACATGTCCTTTCAATTGCTGTCTATAATAAAAATTATAATAAAAACATATGAATTTACTATAGACATGGATTAGAAGATTCTCTTTGATCTTACTTATTAACTTAAAATTAAATTTTTTTGGGAATATAGAACAAGGGAAGAAGAAAAAATTGAGCTTAAAAATCAAATTAAAATTTTGCTAAGTTTGCACAAAATGAAATATAACTTTGCCAAAAACAAATATTTTCTAATTTTAAGATAATGAGTATATATAAAATCATTCTCTGAACAACTTTACTTAGTCGACTAAAATAGGTTATCTTGTAAGAAAAATGGGTTATCTATGTACTAAAGTTAAAATTTTTGAGTTTTAAATATAAACCGTTCTTTTTTAATTAGGTAACCTACTTCGGGCCCTTAAGCAAAGTTGTTCAGCACGTGATTCTACTCAATTCAAGGCTGCCGCACATTTTTTCGAACCTTTTACTAAGTGAAAAATAGGTTTAAAGTGGGAAAAAAATTTTTTCTAAAAAAAATTTTTTTTTTAGAAAAAATTTTTTCCCAAGTTAAACCTATTTTTCACTTAGTAAAAGGTCTGAGAAAACGCGCGACAGCCTCAAACTAAGTAGAACCATGTGCCAAACAACTTTGCTTAAGGGCCCAAAGTAGGTTACCTAATAAAAAAACCGTTTTATATTTAAAACTCAAAAATATTAACTTTAGTACATAGATAACCCATTTTTCTTACAAGGTAACCTACTTGTCGACTAAGTAAAGTTGTTCAGGGCATGATTTTACATATACTTATCATCTTAAAATAAGAAAATATTTGTTTTTGGCAAAGTTACATTTTTGTTTTGTGCAAAATCGGCAAAATTTTAATTCAATTTTTAAACTCAATTTTTTCTTCTTCTCTTGTTCTATATTCTCAAAAAATTTAATTTTAAGTTAATAAATAAGATCAAAAAGAATCTTCTAATCCATGTCTATAGTAAATTCATATGTTTTTATTATAATTTTTGTTATAGACAACATTTGGGCCATTTTTTAAGGACATGTCCTATGATTGATAAATAATATGGAGTGCTCCGTATTAAAAGGGCCCATTTTTACAATTTTTTGAAAAATGAGTTTTTATCAAATTCATGTAAATTTTGACATGACTGATATTTTTCAATTATTAATGAAAGTCGATTTGTATAATAAAAAATCAAGATAATGTAAAAAGAAAAATTACATGAGGCTGCGTAGAGCCAACACGTCACGAGATTATCTGATAGTTACATGCTGTCTTTAACCAATCAAAATCGTGAAATTTAATTAATCCTGGATCAGTTCGAAAATCAAAACAAGTAGTTAAAATCAATTATCTCAAAATGAGATAAATGTAAAAATGGGTCCTTTTAATATGGAGCACTCCATATGTCAAAAAGTACATATATACTGGATCATTTAATGAATCGTTCAATATAACCTTATCTTCACATAGTAGCTATATGCTGCTTGTTTCGCTTGCAGTTAGGCAGTAGTCTCACAGAGTGTATATCTAAGAAATCCCAGTTTTTAGTACTTTTCTTAATAGCAACGTTTGCCAATATAAAAACATACATTATTTATGTAAAACTTTCTTTTAATTTAAATATATACAAAGCTTTATAATAAATAGAGGATTGTCTTATCTAATTAAATATTGAAATAGTACTGTTAGTATTCTAAACAATTAGGGTTCATATTCGCTAAAAAAGCAAGGAATAAAAATAAATATCTGTTTAATACTTATTTAACATCGAACATGCGATTTCGTTTTATTATCTAATGAATAAATAAAGCTATTACTAAGCTATCAAAATCATTATTAACAATCATAATTTTGATAGCTTGCTAATCTCATGTTAAGTATGAAGCCCCTACAGAGATTTGAAGGTCCTGTTTATTGTTTTGTTCTATTTCTGTAATTGTACTTGTTTCTGAAGTTACTAACTTTATGTCCATGTCATTTGTAGTTTTTGAATCTATCAATGAGCTGTTAAATATTCTAACAAATTTACACCTAAAACCCAAAAAAACTATAAAAGTGTTAAATATTTTAATAACAAAGAATAATAAGAAATCATGATACCAACTCACTTTCTATAATAATAATTTTTTTTATAAGCGTGTCGCTCGATGTACAATAAAGAAAACATAACTATAAATAAATACAACTATCAAGAAAGCACTAAGAGAAAATTCAATAGAGAAAAAATTGTGACAGCAAGAAGTTAAGAAATGCTGTGAAAATGCATGACACGTTACTAAACTATAAAAAAGTACTAATATGGCACAGCAATAAAATGACACACAGCGACGAAAAGACACAGTAATGAAAAAACACAGTTAGTAGTGAAACAAGAAACTGAATTCATAATCAAAGTAGTAATGTCTTTGTTAATGCAAATAGCAGATGTAAGCTAAGGTTAAAAAAAAAGGCTAAAATGCAAGTCACGTTTCTAAACTACAAGAAAAACGTTAATAAGATAACAAAAAGGTGCAGCTACTTGTAAAATAAACAAGAAGGCAAATCAGTATGTAGAATTAGAAATTCAAATACTATAATACTGTAGAAATAAAAAAGCTAAAGTAAAAAATATATAGGCTAACATTGAGATAAATAATTGTATAATGTACATATGCGCACATGTTACATGACCATGGTGATGATTACTATGTGTTATTTTAATTATATTTCTAATCCATAACCTGCCATATATAAATAAAATGTTTCTAAAAAAAAAAAAAAGAAACTTAGATTTTTTTAAAAAAAAAAAAAAAAAATTTAAAAAAATTCCTTAAACCTAATTAATCTATAACCTGCTATATATCATAAATATAAGGTAGCCTGCTCTATTTCCACAAACTTTTTTTTGCTACATACAAAACTTTTTAAAAAATAAATATTTTTTTATAAAATTATGTATATATAATCTATAACTAATTTATTATTTAAATATATAAAAATTAAACCAACTATATATGTATAATTTTTTTTTAGTTAATAAAAAAAAATATCCTATAAATTTTGTAAAAATTTAAAGATGTGATCTATTTCCACAAATAGTAAAACAGATTTTGATCCATTGGCCCATTTTGAATGATTTAACTACCAAAATATTCATCTCATTAAGACGATTCCAATGAGCCTAAAATCATCAAAATCTAATCACAGGATCCCAAGATAGTTCAACTTTTTTATAATAATAATATTATTATTTTAAAACTATAAAACACTATTAAAATCACTATTAAAATCACACATAAGTTGAACGATCTCAGGATCCTGTGATTGGATTTTGATGTTTTTGAGCTTGTCAGAATCGTCTTATTGAGACGAACATTTTGGTAGTTAAATCACTCAAAATGGATAAGTAGATCAAAAGTTATTAGCAATTCTATAAATTAGTTTATGTACTAAAATAACTAAATTGGAAACAATCCTTTAAATAATCTTAAGATTCTGTAATCAAATTTTAGCAGTTATGGGCTTGTTTAAAATGTTTAACTAAGGTAATTATTAAAATAGTAAAGTTACCCCAAATAAAGCTAGTGAATTAAAAGATATTTACTGTTCTTTACTGTTTGTAGAAATAGAGTAGTTTGTGGAAATAGGGCAGGCTACCTTATATAGTACAAAATGTAAAACAAACTTAAAAAAAACCCCTATCATTTTGATTAATTTTTATCTACTTTTTGCATTTTTCTAATTTTTGCATTTTTTTCAATTTATTACCTGCCGGGTCACTATTATAGCCCAGATTTTTTATTAGTACATTTCAAATATAAGATTTATAAAAATTACCCTATTAATATTTTTTTAAATATCCTTTTTTTTGCTATTTAGCTGTTTTTAAATATAACCTTTTTCTCCAATACCTACTTTTCAAATATAACAAATGGGCCTCTATTAGTTATTTTCAAATATGACCTCATATAGATTATTGGGTCCTGAAAAGTGGTGTCCTCTTAATAAAAAGATATTATGTGATATCTATTAGCGTTCTAACAAAACTATAACAAAAAAAAGTATTAATATAGTAATAAAAAAATATTGTTTATATATAATCACCAATTTTTAAAAATAATTGGCTAATTATAATAAGGGTTATATAGTGATGGGTCTCTATTTTATTTTTGCTTTTCTTTAAAATTCTGTAAATATTTGATTAAAGAATGGTACTATAAGTAGCCAATTACTACAACAATTACATTTTACATAATATTTTTTTTTTTTTAATTGGCAATCATGCCATACTTTTATTTATAAAAAATAGTTACATTATTTAATACTATTACTATTTTCGGTACATTGTACTTTACAATTAAATTACAGCTCACCCAGTTACTCGAGGCATCTGTGTGTGACCTGCTAATTCAGAATTTGTCTTCCTCCTTTATCAAGTAATTCTCAATGTGTGAGTTTACTGACTTGGTTCTAAGGTCTGTCTTTACATAATATTTTTTAAACTTTAATTGTAGTAATAATATAATAAAGTAATATTATACTATATGTTGTAATATGTAGTAATAATATTATTTACTAAGGACTCTAGATATTTCTCATATAGGTCATAACTAGATTTGGCCAATTTTGATCTAATTTGCTAAAAATACCAAACTATATTTACTTAAATAACTTCTGATCTAGTAATCAAAATTGAATGAACTTTTTTTTGTTAGATGCACCTCACTAAGAGCTTCATTTTAAAAAAAGTTTATTCAAATTGAACCACTAGATGCCAAAATCATTGCCCAAACCAGTTTTTTTGCTTCTTCTCAAATTTCAGAATTTTTTGCTAAAAAAATAAGTATGATTTTTGTACTAGATGTCTGGGGTCCTATTTATTAATATATAATATTATTTACTATTTATAATATTATTTACTATATATAATATTATTTACTATATATAATATTATTTACTAAATATAGTTATTTATTACATATAATAACAAATAGTAATTACTATATATAAATCATTAATTATTCAAATTTAGAATACAACTCTTTCTGATGATTATCTGGCCCAACTTTTTCAAGATGACCAAACTGTAGAAAACCTTTAGATAATATGCAAACTATTATTACAAACCTTTTTTTGAAGTATTTGAGAATAAGAGTTTTTCTCGGTGCAACTAAAAAGAGCTAAAAAAGAAGTTTTGGGTTAGGGCTTCTTGGAGTAAAATACAAAAGCTATTGAGTAGTAGTTGGTTATTGAGTAATTAAAAGTCTTATCATTAAGCTCAAACAATATTTTGGGTTTAATGAAGCTATATATTTTTTACAGCTACAAAACTTACATGTTTTTAAACTCACAAAAACAAGTTGGACCATCTGGTGCCTTTCTTATCCCTTTAGCTTTTTTTTTAAATTTTGACAAAGTGGTCATTTTGGTTTACCACTCCAAAAGATTAGCAATGTTTATTTCTTCAATCTGAAAATGCAGCTATTATATTGAAATTAAGTTACAAGTAGATTTCAGATTTCTCAAAATAAACAATGAATGATATGTATAGAATTTTGAAAAAAAAATCGCAATAAAATTTCCTTTTAAAATATTCTTTTAGCTATAGCTTTCTTTTTTTATTTTATTTCATACATCTATTTCTATAGTTCTTTTAGATTAAAAACCATTTTTTTTAGCAATAGTTTTTCATCTAAATATAATAATTTAAATTTAGTTAGAGTAGAGTCCACTTTTATTAGTATTATACAATTTTTACAATAGTTTATTCCTTGGTCAGGTCTTAATTAATCTGAGGTCTTACTTTTTTTTCTTGTTTTGCTATTTGTTTTTGTTTCCTTTGTCTGTTTTATTTTTTTTTATCTTCTTTTTTTTTACTTTTGACCTTTTTTAGTTTAGTTTTTTCCTTCTACTTCAAAGATATTTTTTTTTGGTGAATGCTCTTGTATAGTAGAGCGAGAATGATAGACTAGTCGAAATCTTCAAAGATTCTGTATAGTGATTCATATTTGGTTTAGTTGTCTAAATTGGATGATATTAATACTGTTAGGGTGGTAACATATATTACGTAATATAATTTTACTATACCCCCTACCCCCCTCCCCCCTACATAAGAGAAATTTGATTGGCTATTATAAACTTCTATATTTAACGTAAGATTTTAGAGACCACCTCCTCCCCTAAAATATTACGTAATATCTGTTACCACCCTTATTATTTGTTTTTCAAGAATTTGTACTTTTTTTTAGTATAATAAAATCAAAGAGATCATAATTGGCAAGTCTCATCTAAGAAAAAAAAAATAATAATATATTATTTACTAATTGATTCAGAAAATATTAAAGCCAGGTATATTGGAGTTAGCTTTTTTGATATATTAGTGGTTTTATTTATATATAAAAAGAATTTCTGCAATATGAATATTAATATATAAATGTATTTGGCTTTAACGGACCCTGCATATAAATTTATTAATCTAACTAATATATTACTTTTTAACTTATTTAACTTTCAAGTTTAATTAATTATTACTTGTAATAATAATTATTATTTATAATAAAATATTATATATATATTAATATTTATTACATATATGGTAGCTATGCCTAATTTGATGCAGCTAAGTTTTACGATGAATATCACATGACATATCGATCAGAATCAGATGATTTTAATACCATTCAATTATTTTCATTAAAATGAATTGAATGGTACCAAATTCACCTGAATCCGATCATTTGATCATATAATATCACTTTTTAAAGTTTATTCAAAAATATAGTCCAATTTTGGCACAATCCTATTTGGTGCACTAAAGATCTCTAATGATATCTTGTGAACTATTAATTAAAATTATACAATTTTGGTACTATTTAATTCGTTATGATAAGACAAATCAGATGGCACTAAAATCAAATGATTTTGATCGATAGTTTACGAGATATTATCATTTAGAGTACTCAGTATTAAAAGGGCCCATTTTTATATAGATCTTATTTTGAGATAATTGAGTTTAACCATTTGTTTTGATTTTCAAACTGATCCAGGATTAATTAAATTTTACAATTTTGATTGGATAAATGTAACTGGTAACTATCGGGTAATCCCGTGAAGTGCTTGGTTTAAACAGCCACATTTAATATTTTTTTTACATTATCTCTATTTTTTATTATGCAAAATTAACTTTTATTTATAATTAAAAAATATCAATCATACCAAAATTTACATGAATCTAATAAAAACTCATTTTCAAAAAATTGTAAAAATGGGCCCTTTTAATATGAAGTACTCCATTTAACCAAAATAACCTGTATAAAACAAATTTTTAAATTGATATAAAATTGTAGATAACTTCTGACAAACTGGACTGTTTTTGATGATTTTATCACCAAACTAACTGCCTTGAAAAAATGATTTTAACAAGCGATTTTTGAGGGTTTGAACTTGTTAGAATCCTCTCTTTGAAAGGCATACAAACGCCGTAGAGACACCGTACAAACGCCACTAAAATTTTTAAAATCCAATTACGGAATTACAAGGTTGTTAAAGATTTTTTTATTGTTTTTGATGAAAATTAGATTAGTTAAACTTATTAATTGATAGTCTACTAGTTAATTAAAAATCGATCATAGTGTAATATGACACAAATCACATATGAAAATTACTATAGGTAGAATGTGGCATGTATATATATAAAAGATTTTTTTACTAAGTTAACAATATATGTCCACTAATTGAAAGTTGTAGAGCTTGTCGAAATGCATTTAATGGTGGTTATATTATCCAAATCAGCTAGTGGATAGTAAGACATCGTTAAAAAATGATTGAACAACTATATAAAATCTCTATGTAAACAATATTTGTTTACATAGAGATTTTATATAGTTGTCCAATTATTTTTCAATGATAGCTTACTATCCACTAACTGATTTGGAAGATCTAACCACCATTGAATGCATTTCGACAAGCTCTACAACTTTCAATTAGTGGACATACTTTACAGAAACTAGCACTTTTTTTAATAAATATAAAATAGTTTAAGATAATATTAAAGTTATTAAATTTATCTTTTTTATAAATAAAAGGTTATTTTAAGATTTAATATCTAATAATAATATTATTATTATAGTTTATTAATTATAAATTATTATAAGATAATCATATGATTATTGTTTAAGATTATTTTAAGATGTTTTTAAGATTTTATTAAGATTTTTTAAAATAATTATAAGATTATTTTAAGATTATTTTAAGATTACGTGTATTGTAAGATTATTTTAAGATTATTTTAAGATTGTTTTAAGATTATTATAAGATAAGACTATAATAAGATTATTTTAAGATTATTATAAAATTATTATGAGTATTTTAAGATTATTATAAAATATAAATTTGATAATTTTATTATAATCTTTAAGATTATAATAACTTAATGAATAAAAAATTAGGTAGTTTCTGTAAAGTATATTGTTAACTTAGGTAAAAATCTTTTATATATATGCACGCCATATTCCACCTATAGTAATTTTCATATGTGATTTGCATCACATTATACTATGATCAATCTCTAATTAACTGGCAGACTATCAATTAATTTTTATCTAAAGTGATACAAAAATCTTAACGATCTTGTAATCCTGTGATTGAATTTTAACAATTTTGGGCATATTGGAACCATCTTTTCAAGGTGGACATTTTGGTGGTAATATTATTAAAAATGGACTAGCCTATCAAAATTTTGTGTTAATTTTCAAAAATTATATATATTGTTATCATATCCAACTTCTTTAAAGATATTAGGTAACTAGAGTGATCTTAGACAATGAACACTTTGTATAATCTCAAAACTTTGTTACTATGGTATATCTAAATCAGTATGGCATTTTTAAGAAAACTAAACAAAAAAAATTTAAGGCAATTTGCAATTACGAAAGAGGCTAAAATTAAAAGTATATGAAGATACTAATAACTGATTTGTGTAGTTAATAGTTGTTTTATTTATTAAAAGAGTATGAAGACTCAATGTTGAACTTGGGGTCCACATCAGCCACTTTTATACTTTTTGAATTTTTACAAATGTAACGGTCAATATTTTTTACATATGTAATATATACTACAACTACAATTAATTTTTTTTTTTTTTTTAGTTACAAGGTGAGGTCATGCCTCGGTCTTTTTATTAAGCATAGTTATTATTACAACAGCCAAGATATATTGCATTGGATAACTACAACTACCAAGTACCGAAACTTAGACTATTTTATCTATAACCTAAACCTACCAGAGTATCATATGTCCCACTCATATACTCAATCTGGTTTTTGCACATTACTTGTCCACTAATAGTACCTGTAGTGCTGCTGCTGCCAGGTTCGTATCTCAAGCCACTTTTTAAATGCTGCTGCAACCTGGCCCGTATCTCAAGCCACTACATTCTTACTAGTATCTATAGCACGATACATGCCCTTACAAAGTTCACCAACCCCGGTACTTCTCCTGTTCCTCTTCTGGTTACTTTCCAGTTGCTTTCCTTACCCCTACCTCGCTTTCTTTCCCCCGGTTACATTCCTACTCCCAATCCGAGGACCCAGGAGGAGTGGTCTGTCATTGGCGAACCCAATGATCTCCTCTCCTTGGTACATGCTTCCATAACACATGTCCTTTTCCTCCGGTGCAACTCCGGCGGTCTGATTGGTAGAGCCCCGCCATAGGCCCTTTTGCCGTAAGTTTGCTTCCGGTCAGTCCACTTCTTGGTTAGTCCGCTTCTGGTCCATTCCCATCTGATTTCTGTTTAAGTACCGTCAGAAGTCGACTATCTCTTTGCTTGGGTCTTGCCAAGTATGGTTTCCTTTTGTCCTACAGTTCTGTGCATAACACAGCACCTGCGCTCTCCAGGATCTATGTGCCCTGATTCTGTGCGTAACACAGTGCCAGAGCTCCCAATACAAGTTGGTGTAATCTGAGAAACAGATTTGTACATCCAAGCTCAGAGTCCAGGTTACCATAACACAGATAAATTTATCAAAAATCGTCTCCGGTGGGATTTAAACTTTGTACCTTTTGTTAAAACTACTTGGGGGGTGACAACAGTCCAACTACACTATGTCGCCACACCCTACAACTACTATTAATAAAATATATAGTATAAATATAATAAATGTAATATATGTAATAAATGATATAAATATAATATATATGATATCTAGAATATAAGCTATAAATATGACATCTTTCAGATATGTCAGATCTAACGTTTTTGCCTGCAGCAATCTCCTAGCCAATCAGATTGCTGATCTAAAGATAAATATAATTCTAAATGTTTGATAACTCCTATCTTGGCAACCAGAGGTCATACAGAGATGTACTATAGCTCATTCAAACCATCTTGACGAGCTGAGTCAAATAGTAGTAGTTTTATCAAGTTTAAATTACTGGTTCAAAAGTTATATCCATTTTGGTGATGTTTCATAAGTCAGCAATATGTAGGTTATTTTGGGTAAATGATAATATTTTGTAAACTATTAGCCAGAATCTTATGATTTTGGTACCATTTGATTTGTCTCGATGAGATGAATCAAATGGTACTAAAATCACATAATTCTGATCAACAGTTCATAAGATATCATTAGTGCGCCAAATTAGGCACTGCACCAAATTAGGTTTAGTAATAAATATTATATAATTTGTGATCCATATACCAAACAGAACTGCATATATTACTATATATAGGGATCCGTTAAAGCCAAGTGCTATCACGTGACTTACAACCAATTAAATTGTAAAATTTTAATCATTACGGATTAGCCCAACAAGACAAAAACAAATAAAAAAGTGAAAATCGCCAAAAATACAAGAAATGAGTATTTAAACATGTCTTGGAGCATTAATAAAAAATATCAGAAAGGCAATTTTATCTATAAAATATCTCTTATCTTAACTTTTAACTAATCCTTACCCTAATTTTAATTAAATAATAAAAAATATATAAAGGCACCTGGCTTTAACAGTCCCCTATATATTATTGTTTATCAAATTTCTGAAATCTGGCACTATCGGATCAATAACAAATTTTTTTACTAAGCTAACCTTTCTTTTCTACTAAACAAAAGTAGTAGAGCACATTCTTGAATTCTAATGGTGGTAAAATAATTAAAATTGGACTAGTAGATCACAAGACATCATTAAAAAACTTTTTGCAACCATATAGAGTTTCTATATAAACAATATTATTGTTTATATAGAAACTCTATATGGTTATGAAAAGTTTTTTAATGATATCTTGTGATCTACTAGTCCAATTTAATGATTTTATTACTATTAGAATTGCAAGAATGTGCTCTACAACTTTTGTTTAGTAGAGAAAAAAGGTTAGTTTAGTAAAAAAATTTGTTATTGCTCTGATAGTACCAGATTCCAGAAATTTGATAAACAATAATTGATTTTCTCTATATATTACTATAGATTTTCACTGTTTGGTATATGGATCATGAAATAATAATAATTGTTGGGATGATGCTAAAATCGGATGATGCTGAAATTTTGATCTATTTTGATATGAAATTTTAAAATTTTTTTGGTGTTTTTTTTCATTTTTGTCTTATAGGGTTAGGGTAAGGTTTGGATTAGATTTGATATTTAAAGAGTATATGTGAATTTTAGCAGGGCTTATAGTTTCAAATCGAGACCCCCAAATTTCAGTATCATCCGATTTCAACATCATCCCCGACAATAATTATAGAAAAGGGTGAAATCTGAGTTGCAAAATAGTGAAATCCGCTTTGTAGATCAGGTTAGGGTGAAATTTGCAATTTATTATATTTTTTATTATATAAAAGCAGATTTCATTCTCATATGATGATTATAGCAGGTTTCACTATTTTACAACTCACTTTGTTGTATAATTATTATACATAATAATAATTATTATATACAATATAATAAATTTGTGCGATGATCCCTCGTACCAAAATTTCCAAGAACATCGACCTACGAAAACTCTATAGTTAGTATATTCAAATACAACAAAACTTCACCAAGCTGCTGTCGGGTACAAAGTCCATTCACTGGATGTTCTGCGCATGAAATAGAGATGAAACAGACTTGCAGACTTTTAAGTGAGGCACCTAGGCGGGCTATGGTACTATTGAGCAAAGATGTAGTAGAGAAACTCTGGAGCCTTGTCAAGTCCTATAGATATGAAAATAGAAGTAGAGACCTGGTTGAATATACTATTCTATACAGCATAACTCCTACAAACTCCTTTTGTTTTGGTACTATGTATGACGTCCCTTGGACTTTTCGAAATTTCAAAAAGTGGGCGATTCAGCTTACCCCCTCCAAAAGATCAGCAGTATTTACTCCTTCTGAATTGGGAACACGCCTACCATATCGGAATCAAGTCACGAGTGAAATCGGGTCTCTAGAGATAAACGATGAATGACACGTGAGGTGTTTTGGAGTTAAAAATTCGAAATGAAATTTCTTTCTAGAATGTTCCATAGGCGCTTTTTCTTTTTTCTTTTTCTTATACATGTACATATAATACTTAGACGAGGCGATTCCTTGTGCAGTATTATATAATTTTTACCGTTAGGCACAAACGTAAATAGTGCTATCATAGCCGTTTACTTTTTGCCTTCCTCTTCTTTCTTCTACTTTTTTCTTGTTTTATTTTGGTTTTTCGCTTAGGCTGCGTAGTATTTCCCACCTTTTATTCTTCCTTTTATTTTCATTATATGTTTTCTTTTTCTAGTAGAATCCTGCTACTCTGGAAGTAAGGAGAAGAGGGTTAAGAAGTAGGCGGTTATGATAGGCAACAAACTCCAACTCAGTGATTCGGAAATTCTGATTGTAACGACATGAGGGGTTTGCGTTGAGAGAAAAGTTTGGTATAGCAGGTCACTTTTAAGGATCCTTAGGACACCTGGATGGGTCACACTTTAGATTTTAGTTAAATGTAGTTTTAACAGTTCATCGTGTACGGTGTTGCATAGATGACATTTAATAAAGTTGTGGCATGACTGCCGAATTAAAAAAAAAAAAAAAAAAAATATAATAAATTTGTGCACCTAGGTTTAGACCGCAAATAAGTATTTAGGTTTACTTAGATATATATCTGAGTTTTTATTCTTAGCATTAGATTTAAAAAAATGAAATTTCTTTCAGTATTGTAAAAAGTTTCTATTAAATTTAATAAAGATAAAAGTAAGGTCTCACTTTAACATTTAAAAAAAAAAAAAATTTTTGTGCACCTGCACGGTTGTACCTCTTGATTGACTAATCAAGTTTTAGTACGTGATAGTTAATTGAAATCAAACCAAGTATCCAATATTCTGACGTAATTGGTTAATAAAATTAGAATAGTTTAAAGCAGGATCAAAATTCACATGATCACAGCCAATCAAATTACAGAATTTGATGATCACAGTAAATCAAAAAATAAAAAATCTAAAAAATACAAAAACAGTAATCTAAACCTACCTCAGGTAGGTTAAATATCAAAAAAGCAACTTTGCTTATATATACTATCTAAACCTAGCTTAATCCTAATATAAGATGATCTAACTTTAAAGTTAATCGAGAAAATTATTAAGAATATGAGTTGTCCCCACTTTAGACATCCCCTAAAATTGGTAAGCAATTTATTTATTTTACTAATTTGTGTAATACAATTACTAAACTATTATGTTATAATAATGATATTTTTTATTAAAAAAAAAATTTTAAAGAAAAAAACTAAACCCAAAATCATTAAAGAAAACACCAGAAAAAACATAACGCTTAAAAAAGTTAGTAGAGCATAAAAACATACAAGAAAATCCAAAATTGTCAAGAAGAAAAACTTAGAAAGAACGTTTAAACAATAAAGAAAGTTAATAATACAAAACAAAAAAAAAAGACTCACTAGAAAATAACATAAATTGACGAAAAATTATTAGAAAACGACATAAGTTAATGAAAAATTACCAGGAAACAATACAAAGTCAACAATTACCAGAAAATGACAACACTAAGTTTACTGAAAGAAAGTTAATAGAAAACACAAAAAACATCAAGAGAAAAAAAATAAATACAAGACTTTCTAGAAATAATGAAATTTGACGAAGAATTACTAGAAAATGATACAAGTTTACTGAAGAATGCCTAAACAAGAAATACCAGGAAAAAATAAATACAAGTAATACTAAAAAAAATTGAATACAAGAAAAAAACGCCTTACTAGAAAATGACAAAAATTCAAAGAACCACCAGTAAAAACTTACTAGAAAATAATACAAATTCGAAAAGAATTACAAAAAACAATACAAGTTTATCGAAGAATGCCTAAACAAGAAATACTAGAAAAAAATGAATATGAGAAACACTGAAAAAAATTGAATACAAGAAAAAAAATGCCTTACTAGAAAATGATGAAAATTTAAAAAACTACCAGTAAAAACTCACTAGAGAACAATGCAAATTTGAAAAAAATCACCAGAAAATGACGCAAGTTCACCAAAAAACGTCTAAACAAGAAACACCAGGAAAAAACAAATACAAGAAATACTGAAAAAATTGAATACAAGAAAAAACTGCTTTACCAGAGAACAATAAAACTTTGAATTAAAAATGAATAATACAAATTTGAGAAGAATCACCAAAAAATGATGCAAGTCCACCGAAAAATGCCTAAACAAAAATGCTAAAAAAAAAACAAGTACAAGAAACACTGAAAAAATTGAATGCAAGAAAAAAAACACCTCACCAGAAAATAACAATAATTTGAAGAACTATTAGTAAGTCTACTAGAAGATCATCTAAAACAATATAAAAGCGCCTAAAACAAGAAAACAAAAAAAAACAAAAAACAAAAACTTACCAAAAAAGCAATAAAAACTATTCCAAAAATCTCCAGAAAGCCAAAAAGAACTCTAAAGAACAATATTGAGGATGCTTCTAAAAAATAAAAAAATAAAATATATATACAGTACGTAAAAAAGCATATTTGTATACCTGATATGGGTCACTAGTAGTAATGCTACCAAAAAAAAAGGCCTTTTCGTCTTCATTAGAGAAAATTAAAATTCTTTATAAAGAAGAGCAAATAAAATTTATATAGATATGTTCCTTATAGTTTCGTCTATTCAAAAAAAGTATTAAATAATTTCGTCTTTTAAGTAAAATAGGTCAAAAACAATTTCGTCTTCAAACTTTAATTTCAGGTTTTAGAACCCGAAACAATTTTGTCCTCATATATAGTCACTAGGGCAGTGTTGTACATGGAACGTTAGGGTATGAAATAGCATAACAAATACAAACATAGTGAAGATTACATAATAATTTTTACTAATTAAGATTTTTCCAGTGATCTGCATGATCTGCAACCTATTTCTGACTGCTAATAATCACTCGTTATATATAAAATTTAAACTGAAATAACTTTTGAACTATTAAAGATATATGAGTAAAAATACTTTTGCTAGATTCTACTTAATGTTCTCTTTAAGATAATAGCTCTTTTTTTTATTGGTATAAAATTAATCATGTTTTAGTAATCAGTTTTCGCTTTAATTTATATGAAAAATAAAAAAATGGCTCTATTGCTTTAAAAAGAATGTTAAAAGGAATCTAATAAATATAATTTCACATGTACCTCATAAATAGTTCAGGAGTTATTTCAATTTAAAATTTTATATATTTTTGTTATTAAACAGAATGATCAACAAAAAATCTTTATTAGTAAAATTTAATATGATCTTCACTATATTGTTATATTAGCATAAATTTTAAATATTAGTATTAGGAAAATATTATAGAGTTATTAAGAATAGTACAAATTTTATTGAACCAACCAAATCTGTAGTATTAGTTTTAGTAGAAACACTCTTCTCCGTTCTTAAAAAGAAGCCATTTTCACTATAACTCTTATGATAGTATGATATCTTAGTACGTTATCATAGTACAGTATCTTAGTACGTTATTATAGTACGTTATCTTAGTACGTTATCTTAGTACATTATCTTAATATGTTACCTTAGTACGTTATTATAGTACGTTATCTTAGTATGTTATTTTAGTACATTATCTTAATACGTTATCTTAGTACGTTATATTAGAACGTTATCTTAATACGTTATTGTGAAAATCCCAAGTTTTTACAGATATATAAACCCTGCCTTTTCTCCCAAGACAGAGTAGGTTTTGTTCCTTACAAATCTTCTTTTCTAAAAAGGTTCTGTTCTTTACTTTTCCCCCTTTCTAAAAACATTTGTACTTTAAAATATTACATCTAATAAATTGATATTATTTTTTTTGACTATAAATTTTATATTTTATATTCTGTTATTTTATTTTCTTGTTTATATTTTCTTTTTATCTTTACATTCCCTCTTACATGTTAAGTCAAGTGATATAGTTACTTGTCTAAAAGTTACTATATTACAATATTTGTAGATTATATGACATTTCACACCCTAATAGAACATGTCCATACTATGTAAAATGTCCAACTTTCAAGATTGTTCAAAATCATCTAAGCCCATGTCCCATGTTTAACTAATCAATAAAGTTATTTAAAAAAAATATATAATTATATATTTTTTAGATGCTGGACTTATTGGTAAAAAAGTTAAAATAGATTATCTTAATAAAATTTCAAGTAATTTTAATTTGAAAAATGTTCAAAATTGTTCAAAATTGCCCCATGTACACAATACTGTACTAGGGTGATAGATCACCAAGAGTGCACAACCGTGCAGGTGCACAAAAACATTTTCCCATAAAATACTAGTAAACAGGAACCCATTGTAAGTCCTGAGCGAAATTATTTCTATTTTAGCTTTTTGTTTTTTTGTATGATTTTGGTTTAAATAACCCTGTTTTTGGTTCAAATAAACTTAGTTTGGTTCAAATAAACCTGTCTTGGTTTAAATGAACCTGATCTTGGCTCAAATAACCCTAAACTTGGTTTTTGAACCATCAAAAAAATCAATTCTTGGTTCAAAAACCTCAAAAAACTCTAGTTTGGTTAAAATAAACCTGGTCTTGGTTCAAATAAACCTAATTTTGATTCAGATTCGTTTAATAAACCTGATTTGATATAAGTTACCAAATTAAGGTTTGTATAACTTTACACAACATTAGCAGTATATAACCAAAATTATTTTTGCAAAAACTACTCTGGCCTTTTGTGTAATATACTTGCATCTTGCCCAATCATATTACGCTATTGTGTTATACAATATACAAGTGGAGACAGACAGAAATTTCAAAGTTGTGTTTTTGATATTTTTATTACAAATGCATTAGGAACAATACTTTTAAAGTATCAAAAAGGTAACATTTGTGACACTTTACCTAGAAATTAAGCATCCTTCGCTATGCTCAGGACAATTATTATATGTAGTAATATTTATTATATATAATAAATATTATTACAATTACTATTTTCATAATAAATTATTACTATATTACTATTTTGTATAATTTACTTATAGCACCAATAGTCTCTGCTTGGAAGATGAATTTTTATTCAAGTATATGGACCAAGAGAACCTTTGTGAGTGCCTGATATTTTTTACATAAATGAGAATACAACTAGCTACACGTACAACTTTGGTTGTCTAATTTAAGTAGTCTGCCCGAAGGTTCTATACTAGCTGCCAAACCTGCAACCCAACTAGGGGATTGCCTATTTAAACCCTCTGGTCCAAGCTATAGCACCAATTATTATAATTGATAATTTCAAAGTTTATTACAGATTATCAATATTTTTATTTTTCTGGTATAATTAATATTGACCTATTAAATAAATATATATTAAAGTTAAGATATAAACAAAGTTTTATACTAGGTAATACTAGTATATAAATAATTCACGATTAAAATATTTATTATAATTGTATTTTATTCTAATTTATCTATTTATCAATTTTATAATTTGGATATTCAAATAGCCTGTTAATCAGTTATTGTATTCTAGGGCACAGCCACTATACATACAATATACATATATATTATTTTTTTATATAAGCTCAATTTTATATATATAAGCTACAAACTGGTAATTCTTGTAATAATAACTCTAAATTGGCTATTTTTACTAGTGCATAGAGTTATATAGTATATAAAAAAATATAGAATTTTACAAGTTTACTAAAATGCACATATGGTGTTGAACATTATGTTATACAAAACTATTAGAATAGCCAATTAAAATTTAAGATCAGGTATAACATAAAATTCATTTTTTGTTTATTTTTTAAAAAAACATTCATATCTTAAATTTTGCTTTTGGGCTTTAATAAAAAAGATTTTTTGCTAAATTTTGTATATACTAAATGCTCTTAATAAAATCCCAGGCCTCACTCTAACCCTAAAGTAATTAAAATTTATTTTTTGTTTATAAAAATTTATTTTTTTGTTTTTGTTACATGGATTTGCAAATCTAATTTACTTATAGTATTTAATACTATAGGTGCGTTTTATAATAATTGGAATTTTATTACCATAAACAACATGCATTCCATATACAAATATGGCTATATTTCTGGTATTAATTTTTAATTTTTTTTTATTTTTTTTTTGTAATTAACTATTAAAAATTTCTATTACTAATTAATGTAACAGATCATAATGAAATCCAGATTAAAATAAAATGATAGTATAAAATCTCGAAAACCAAATTTTTTTGGAGTGCATTTTTTAGGGTTAGGGGTTTAGAGTTAGGGATAGTTTTAAAAAAAAATTATAATAAACAAGTATTAATAGGGTTTAGAAGGCTAGCAGATTAAGTATAGAATGTAAATTTCATTTTAAATTATAATCTGCAACATTTATTAGATACCTAATATATATCAAATTATAAAAAAATTTAAGTAGTAAAAATTATTTTTTATATTTTAAAGAATAAATTTTTTTGAATATATGCATTGTAAACAATAATTTAGAATTATAATATATGTAGATTTAAAAGTTATTTTTATTACATATACACATAGAGTATCCAATATATATAAATTAACCAAACTAGATAATATATATATAGTAGATCACTGATATATAGTATTCTATATATTTTTTTATTTATAGTAATAAGGTACCTGACATAAACCCAATATATTAGAATTTTACCTGTAAATAGAAAAAATAACTATCAGAGCAACTACTATAAAAGATTATTTATTTTTAACAAAAAAGTAATAAAAAACTAGCTTTACTTCAAACTACTATTGCTAAGGCTAATTTTATAATCCAAAAGTATATGCTCCTCAAGTTGAAATACAAATTTTAAATAAAAATAGATAATAAAGATAATTGTTTCAAAAATAGAAAATCAATCAATTGCAACAATAACAAGAAAAATTACAATAATAAAAAATTAATTTATCAGAATTAGAAATTAACTAGTCAATAAATCTAATCAAAGAAATAAATACCATTTTTAGACAAATTAATAAGAAAAGCAGAGATTTTACAATTTTTAAGAAAAAAAATCATATATTGAACAAGATTTTTAACAAGTTTTGCCGAGTATTATTAAATATTGCCAAGCAAAATTTTTGTATATAACTAGTACAAATACAAAACATATAGAAAAATAAAAATATATAACTTCTAGTATATAAAAATTGCAATAATAAGTAAGAAATAAATTCTTTGTTGTATTAAAAAAACAAAGAAGCTATAACATATTATATTATTATTTAAAGTTCTTATATACAATTACATATAGATTACTAGTTTTAATAATTATATATAATAGATATGCATGTCAAAATTAGTTTTTAAATTAGGCAATACTTTACCAATTTGATAAGTAAATCAAAGTTGATATTATACTATATCAAAATTTTCTATTACTGTACTAACTTCTTATTACTATATTTGCAAGCTTTCTTAATATTTTAAAAATATCAGCAAGAGATACGAAACCAAAATAGAAAAAGTATTAAAAACAGAAACAAACCAATTACCTAGGCAATAGAATATATAAAAACTTTTGTTCTATTAATAATGTATTAATTTTTTGTTTAAATAAGTTTAAATATATTATCTAGGAGTTAGTAAAATTACGGAAGGACAACTTATTATAATATATAACCAATAAAAATGATTCATATTTATTTTGTGTAATATCATATAAATGCATATTAAAAACTTTAAAAAAATACTATATTAAAAGAACCTTTGGCTATATTAACCGATTTCTGATTCAAGACAGGCTATTACCACTTTATATTTGTATCGTCTGGTAGGTTTATACAAAAATTAGATACATTTTGATATTCGTGGAAGATAAATATTACTTTGGTTAAAATCATCAAATATTAATTTTTAATTTTATTGATTTTTAGCAAACAATACTTATTTTTCGTGCTTATACGCGCTGTATAATCATTTTGAAAGTATCATCTATGGTAACAAATTTGATATTAAGCTAAATTATACAATAGTAAAAATTCTTTAAATATTTAATGCATTAATTTTTTAGATATATTGTAAAAATATTTGGCCAAAAGAAACAAGTTACGGTCAGAACTCTTTATAAAGACCAAACTTTAGCAATATTTACTTATAGAATCATAAGAAAAGTCCATTATGGAGATTATGTATATATTGGACCAGAATTTGAGTATGCATTTAAAGAGAAAGTGCATTTGGAAAAGTCTCACTGTGTAAGAACAATGATTTGTATAATATAGCGAATACAATATATAATATTAGATCTCAATTTTAGCATTTTTAATTTTACAACTAGGTGGGTCAATTTTGTACATCTTAAAAAAACTTAATGTCAATTTTTTAAAGGAACTTTTTTTTTATTTAAAATAAAAAAGATGACTGTTTACAAGTATAGCAAATTTTGTAACTTTAATGCTAAGTTTTTAAAATTAATTTATATATATTAGGTTTTCGTCCTGATATTCAGAATATTGAGCTATAAGTTTCTTTACATTTTCTTTAGGATAGTCCATTCCATGTGGCAATTTATCTCACCGCAAAATGATATAGAAAATTATCACAAAATGTCTCAGAAAATTCACCGTAAAATGATGTAGAGAAACTCACCATGAAACGATATAAAAAGCTATCGCAAAATGCTGCAAAAAACTCACCATAATATGACGCAGAAAACTCTAGGAAGACATTAATACATATAAAAAAAGTTCTAGTGCCCAATTTAACGAAATTGAGATCTCTACTTACTAACAAGCAACATCAACAAACAATAACAACAATTTCTGTAAATGCAGCTCCTGCAAACGATGACTCCTGCAGAAGACAACTCCTACAAATGACTCCTGCAAATGACTCCTGTGAACAACAATTCCTGCAAATAACGATATTGATTAGTACTAATATAAAAAATACTTATCTTAAATGCTGATCTGTATAACTGGTAATATCACGATTTTTTTATTAATTGTATAATTGATCAAATTTCTTGTAAAGTCTAGAGATGAAATTTATATTCAGTCCATTAACTTGTTGTAATTATACATGAGGACGAAAGCATTTCGGGTTCTAAAACCTGAAATTAAAATTTGAAGACGAAATTGTTTTTGACCTATTTTACTTAAAAGACAAAATTATTTAATACTTTTTTTGAATAGACGAAATTATAAGGAACATATCTATATAAATTTTATTTGCTCTTCCTTATAAAAAATTTTAATTTTCTCTAATAAAGACGAAATAGGCCTTTTTCAAAAATCAATTTCGGTGGCATCACTAGTCGTAATATATAAGCATTTCTTCCAAGAAGTAGTGTTCTAAATATTTATATTATTCGAAGTTACGTTGAATATTGGAGCCAATATTATTAACTACAAATTCATTTGGATGCTAATTTATGCCCGGGGACAAAGATGATCCAAATTCAAGTTTACTGTCATATAAGATAATAATTATACAATCAATTGCTAATCAATCGCATAATAAAATATTTTAAATGCATATATTTAACATACTTTAAAATATTTCTACCCAATCAACAACCATCTCATGATCTTGTAAATCAATAACTCTAGCAAAGTTTTCCATTTTTCACAAGCAAATTTCCAGTTGCATAATGCTACCATTCATGAATAGTGTGTTTTAAAAGCATATTAGCTCTGGAAATTATTGAAATCTTCAATTCAGATGTTCAAGTAAAAACTGGTATTACATGTCGTGAGAAAAAGACGAGTGGCAGGCTCAAAGGTAATTTACTATGTACAAGATAATGTGGGTATGTTCTACATGGTTAATTAAAATTGTTAGGCTTCAAGTTATAAATATGATTTTTTACCTTCATTTCTTTCATCTTACAATAATTGAGTGTAAATATATGATTTAGTTTTTTTAACAATAAAAGAACAGCTATAAAATTTCTTTATTATTAATTACTTACCTTTGTCTATTTCGAGTTTCAAAAAAAAGAGATCTCAGTAAACGCATTATTTTTAAAAAAATTAATAATCAAGACTTTGGCTAGTAGAACACGATACATATGAATTTTATATGATTTTTATTTAAAATGACAATTTTTGTATTACAATTAAACTTGTGTAACATTTGAGTTGGCCCCGTAATTTTACTAACCCCTAGATATTATCAAATCAACTTAGGGTAAGAATAATTATACAATTGAGCAATAAGAAATAATGCATTAACCTTTACCTGCTTTGTAAAGCATACTTAGAAATTTTGATACTTTGCATATCTTTGTTGTCAAATATAAATATAGTATTATAGTCTTTGAACAAACTATTAACTTACTAATACATAATAATAAAGAACAATTCACTATCAATAACAACAAAATTATTAGGATTCAAAAAAAAATTTTAAAAAATAAATTGAAGAAACAATTACTATATTAAACAACAGCTAGAAAGGTTAGATATTCTTTATCAAAAGATGAACCTGAATAGTATGCCTTTAGAAAAAAGAAAAGATTCTATTAAGCTGGAAGAGTACATTATACTTTTTTTTCAATATTAATTATTGGTAAGCAACGTAATCCTGGATTCTGCTACAAATATGATATAGGTACTATTAAAGATTAAAAAAACAATTAGTGGATAATATACTCTTGGAATTTATGAGCATGGTATAGGTACTCGACTGAGGTTTAAAATCTGCTAAAAGCGATTCTAGAAAATACTTAGCTTTCATAAAATAATTACCTTTTAGCCAAATACCATCATTATATCTGAATGCACAATAAAAATTTAAAAAAGATTTTTTTTTTGTTCACCTTCTTTTCTTGGCATCTCGGGAAAAGTTTTGCTCGAATTTTATAACTAGGGCCATATAAAGTGATCTCAGTTTATAACATTAAAGTTTAACGACTTGAATTCGCAAACATTTTGTGTTTTTGTTCAAAAATTTTTTTGCACGAGTTATACGTGGTAGGTGTTTTTGTGATACAGTTTTACCGAGGTCGGTGACAGATCCGAGATGGTCCGTTTTTGCTTGACATAAGGGAATCCATCTCATATTGCTACGCATTTTCCTAGTATTTAATAGAAATTCTGCGACAATTTCCGATCACTATGATTACGTAGTAATTTCATTATTCATTTTTTAAGTATCAGAAATATTTAATAGAACAAAATATTTTGGATTTAGCTTTTCCAAGAAACGGAAATAAGTGCATTTATTGTGTTTTATAACTTTCATTTATAATTAATATTCTTGATCAATCAATAACGGTTATTTAAAATTAAAATTTTAATAGTATATATTTATGTATGTTGTACGAACATATTTCGCTTTACAGTAGTTAAAACAGCAAAATCATCCAACGTTTAAGTACAGCTTATAAACATACTTTGTTATGTAATCCACATCTTCAATGTCTTATGACCATATATTGTTATGTAATCCACATCCTCAACGTAGAGTCCAGACTTGTGCAATTACATTTTAGACACATATAATGCATAATAAATATCTATTTTGATGTAAATAGTGTAATATTCGTGTATTGATTAATGCACTTTTTATGTAAAATTAAATATAATTTATGGCGGTATCCACAATTTACGTTAAACCAGTATTGTTATAGGGATCTTAAAGATAATACAAACATAATACTATATGGCATTATCTTCAAGATCCTTATTTTTATACAATACAGTACTAGTTTAACGTAAATTGTGGATGCCGCCTATCCTTATTTTCCCATAATTTTTTTTTGCACCGATAACGCAAAGTCTATATCGCATTTTAAATTGCACGAGTCTGGACCAGGGGCGATGATTTTATTGATAATGCATAATAGGTTAGATTTGCAAAATGCTGTGTTGCTATTAACTCCTACAGGGGGGTCACCAAAATTCCGGGTCGGAATACTTCGAAGCGATGGTCGGCTGGATCGGAATTGATCAATTTTGTCCAAGATAATTAAAAATTTTACTAATGAATTCATTCTTTAAGTAAAAAATGCCCAGCTGGTAATTTTGCCATAGAACCTACTAACAGCTAAACGCCGACCTAGATCCGACATGTTCGACCCGTAAATTTGGTACCCTCCTGTAAAAAATTGTTGAAATTGTTGTTATTAGGTAATTTTCGCATAATTGGCTCAATTCCGTAAGTTTCCGAATAGACAATTAATCAACGCAAATTACGAGCAAGGTCGAGAAAAAAATTCTGAAGTATTCCGAATAGTGGGTTCTATACTAAAACTCAGTGTGTTATGGCGCAAAATGCATATACAATATTTAATAGTAAATAATTTTTGATTCATTGGTCCGTTTTTGATGTTTTACTACCAAAATGAATGTCTCAATAAGACGATTCCAACAAGTCCAAAATTCAATCATGATTCTCAAGATCATTAAAATTCTGTCATTTTTCCTATCCTAATTTTATAAAATGATGCCTGGTCATGCTGATGTACCTTCAATGAATTATGTTTAAATGCTTTTATAGCGGTTTCAAAAGATGATATATTATGAATTACATGTAAATTTACCTGCGATTGTGATTTTTTTATTTTTATTTAATATATGTCAGAGGTGATGCGGAAATTTGGGGTCTCGATTTGACACTATAAGCCTTGCTAAACTTCACATATATTCTTTTAAATATCAAATTTCTTTAAATATCAAATTTACTTCCAAATCCTACCCTAACCCTATAAGATAAAAACTAAAAAAAAACCTCAAAAAAATTTTAAAATTTTATATCAAAATAAGTCAAAATTTCAGTATCATCCGATTTTAGCATCATTCCCAACAATATATATTGTACATCTAATCGAAGATACGTACGTACGTAATTATCGTAATATGCTCTATTCCATTTTTGAAAGTTTGACACTATGATCAAATCTTATTGCTATACGTACTACGGTAATGCTTTATTGGTCGTATCTAAAACAAGATTCAAGTGTGTGAAAAACTCTAATATACTGTATCACTCTTACAATAAAACTGCGGAGCGATCATCATGTATTACATGCCACAAACGCGTGAATATGCATTATCGCAATGGACGAGTAAAGTGCATTAAAAGTTATGTTTTTGATGCATCAAAAGTTACAATTTTGATGCATTATCGTGATAATACTAAAACAAAATCAAGAACGTGACTTTGAAAAAGAATTCGTGTGCCACGTAATAACTGTAGTGAAAAAATGATTATCACTATGCAAGATTCATATGCATACACATATCAACATTGCTTGCTTTTTTACAAAACTATATAAATGCAATTATTTTCTAACAATTACTAAAAGAAAGAACTGGCTACAATAGAATTAAGAATATAAAGAAAGTGACAGTAATACTGTTTTCATTGCACTGGTTAATATTATATAAAGTGAATGCCTTAATCAAAATATTTATATAAATTTTATATATTTTTAAAATTTTACCTATTTTTTTTGTTAAATTAAATTTTGTAATTTAATCACAATAGGTTTAAAACTGTTTCCTAGTTGTTAAAAATCTAGACATGTGTGTAGACAAACATGAAAATTCAAAATTATGTTTTTGGTATATTTCTTAATTGTATATCAAAATAGTAACTTTTAATGTATCAATAATATAATTTTGGTATTACTATAACTAAACTTTAAATGTCCTCTACTATGTTCTAGGCAATTATTATCTGCTATAGTTGCCCTATACATTTTTACTAATTAATAAAAATAAGGCATACACTTTTGATTTGCTGTATTTTGAATTACAAAAATTTTTATACTATATTTGATTATACTGTATTAATATAATGTTGTTATTGTGGGAATATAAAATGCTTATTTTAAAATCTATACCATACTGCTTTGATTTTATATATTAAGGTTAGAACAGGAATTATAGCTAATTAGTACAGTTCTAGATATTACCAAATATGGGATGCTTCTATTATAAATTTAAATTAAAGTTAAGGTTGGGTTAGTTTAGAGTCTATAAAGTTTAAAGAATCTAAATACAGTATAAAATCTTCCTACTAATATTTTTTTAATGGACCAAAAAAGGTTTAGACACTTGTTTTTTGTATTTTTTACATTTTTTTTGCTTTATTAGAATGATCTGTATAAACAAAAACTTGTAATTTCAATTGGTTGTGTAAAACATAAAATCTCATGATGGATCTAACTTTAAGAGTAGAGTGTATGTCAATCATTTTCAATAATAGTAAAATTGTTGTATTATGTAGCACAGCATAAAAAACTTACTACTATAGTTAAATAAAATGCATTTTTGTTTATATCAAAAAAAACATATTTAGGGGAGGACCAGAAATCAGCTGATTTCCTAGAGGGGGTCTGAAAAAGTGAAAATTTAATATAAAGATCTGACTAAAATAGGGGTCAAAATTTGACCAAAATCGAATCAGCTGATTTCTGGTAGCACCTTTATGGTATTTTCAATGTCTGAATTTTTATTTCAAAGCAAAGAATTTAACATTTATATTTAATTTTTTAAAAAAATATAACAAGAAGTTGGTAATAACTATGGGTTAGACTTTTTTGCAGGTGTTAAAAACAAGTTAAAACTGGTTTTTGATAGTAAATAAAATATCTAGAATATTTGATACATATTAGTATTAGATATTTTGTATTATCAATAATTATAGCAATAAGTTTTATAATAAAAATGATGTCATTATACTCTACTCTTAAGTGATTCCCAAATATGAAAATTGATTTATACATAGTAAAGAATACTCTAGAATCAATTTATATATTAATATAGCCAGTAGCAGAATCATGAACATGTTAATAATAAATTTTTGAATTACTGTAATTCCAATATAAATAGTCTTATTGATACATAGTTTAGGAATTTCTTGTAATTCTAGGGCTTTATAATATAGTTGTTTACCAAATCAGTAAACAAATGATGATTGATATAAATTTAGCCCTATAGACTAGTATAGAATAGTAGTAGAATAGCTATAAACTTAAATGGAAGTATCAAAAATTTTTTAAATGCACAAAAAAGGATATGATTTACATAATCCAAATTTGGTAATATCCAGAACTATAGTATGTATATGTTTTTTTAGAATAGGCATTTTGCACCAGAAGAATTGCAGACAAACTAATCTCCAATTTTCACCAATCACC
Organism: Gigaspora rosea; assembly: GCA_003550325.1. NCBI lineage: Eukaryota > Fungi > Glomeromycota > Glomeromycetes > Diversisporales > Gigasporaceae > Gigaspora > Gigaspora rosea. The sequence continues at coordinate 58,185 of QKWP01001235.1, read as the reverse complement.
AATCAATATTGGTGATAGTGGTGAAACTGGTAGTGTTGGTGAAACTGGTAATATTAGTAAAACTATAATATTGGTAAAACTGGTAATATTAGTATTTACCAGTTTAACAATATCACAGTTTCACCAATATTAACAGTTTCACCAATGTTACCAGTTTTACCAATATTACCAGTTTCATCACAACACCAGTTTCATCACTACCACCAGTTTCACCAATACCACCAGTTTCACCAATATCACCGTTTCACCAGTTTCACCAATTTGGCTATTAACCATCGGTGCACCAGTTTCACCAGTTTCACCTACTCTATTTTACACCTAAGATAAGCTCATACCAGTGTCTGAAATTGGGTTGCGGAGTCTGCGGACCGCAACAAATTTTAAATTTCCGCAATCAAAAATCTGAAGTGCATGTGCAAATTCCGCACATAAATTTGCAAATTTTACTTATAAATTCTTATACGCGCAACTAAATTTTTATAAATTCTTATAATCCGCAACTATTTTTTTTATTTAGTTGCAGCCCGCAACTAATTTAAAAATTGAATTTCAGACACTGGCTCATACTGATATTATTGAAATCAAATTTGGGCATATTAGTATAAAATTGCGCATGCATGCATTTAAGCGCATTGGTGTCCATCTTTAACTATGGTGCTATAGCTTTATAATATAATATTATATACAACAAATATATAACTTAATTAAGCAAATACCTGAATAATAACTTTGGTGATACCTAATTGAGTATGTACTGTACGTACGTACGTACGTAGGGTTTATTTATACGAAACTGAAAATAACGTTAACATTCTCGTTAATTACATAGGCTCAATTAACATATAAAGTCTTATATTTGATCCGAACATAAAAGTCGCATCTACACATTAAATAAATATTTTGTTTATTAGTCGATAATTTATAAATTTCTTTTGAAATTTAGACACTACATTTTTTAGTTGATATGTCACTACCTTAGACTACAGCGGTAATATTGAAAATGAAGAACAAGCCTTTGTCAAAATGGTCTATGGTTATGACTGGTCGTCAACTGTCCTTGGTCCTATCGACTCATGGGATCCTGCTCTCAAAAATGCTCTGGTAATTTACTGATATATATATTTAAATCGTAAAATTTTAATTCAATTCATGACAATTTCGGAATCTGTGCCTTCTTCATTCTGCATTTCCCGCCTATATTTGTATTTATCCCGATTGGATTACAATATATAATCAAGGTAACTAATTTTAAAATTCTTTTCTTTACTTGATTAACTTCTAAACTATTTCTATTCACGTATATAGCGTGGAACCCATTGTTTAAATCGAAATCTTCGTGTCAACAAGGTTAATTAAATAATTTTGTGCCATGTATTTATAGTATAATTAATATCCTTTTAATTATTAATTATTAAATAGAACTAGGAAAACCATTTAGAGAAACTTGGCCTGAAGTATATGATAGTTTTAATTCACAATTTGAAAGGTAAGTTGTGTAATGTTTTTAAAGAAATTTTTTTTTTAATATTTAGACTTTTAAATTACAATTAACATAATTGTAGTATAAGGATATCTGGAAAAGGTATCTTCTTTGATGATGCTTGCTACCCACTAGAACGTGATGGTTATCCAGAAGACTGTTTCTTTAATCATACTTTTAGTCCAGTTATTCAATCTGATGGCTCCGTTTGTGCTATTCTTGCTATGGGACTAGAAACTACTCAAAAAGTTTTGAATGCTCGAAGATTAAAAATACTTAATGAATTTGGTCGTCGGATTTCTGGTTAGTATTGCTTATTATATTTATTATTGATCGCTGATCGTGAAATTTGGATGATCATGAAATCTATAAAACCTATTGGCTAACATTTGAATTTCACGATCAGCCGCGACATTTATTATCCTCATATAGTGATTTGAACCGAGAAAATTTTCCTTAATCGGTTAACCGAACCGAAATATTTGGTGTCAACCGATTAAGATTACTCCAAGTTTTAGTCTTGTCTCGGCCTTGCTCGTCTATTATGTTCATTCATTTTCTTTTCGGAACTTTCAGGATCTTTGCTCTTTATGATGTCATTTACATTTTGTCAACCGATTAAGCATTTACTCAACCGGTTGCCCGAAATTTATTCGGTTCGGGTCGGTCAACCGATTATAGCCCAACCTGTTCAAATCACTATCCTCATAATTATCTTTTTATCTATTAACGCGTATTTATTTTGACTTAATGTTTCTTTGAAGAGGTCACGTCCTTAGAAGACGCCTGTCAGATTGTAACAAAAGTATTAAGTGGTAATAATGCTGACGTTCCTTATGCTTTAATTTATTTTGTCGATCATAAATCAAACTCTGGTTCTGGTTGTTCAATTGCACGTCTAATTGCTACTACCTTTGATTATGACGATAAAACTGGATGGAAATTTCCTGATTATTTAACTGAAACCCTTGAAATAATTGATTTAGCTAAAGATGCTAATAAAATCTACGATACTTATATAGAATTAAAACGATATAATGCTACTTATTCGTTTTTAAAATGTGATTCCTGGCCAATATCCTTATTATTAAAGGAAGGGGGACATATAAAAATTCTTTTAAAAGATGATTCTCAGGCTGTACTCTTATTGACAAAAATTTCCCTTGGCGAAGGCCGAGTATTATCTGCTATATTGATTTGTGGTATCAATCCACGCTGTACACTTGATGAGAAGTATATGGAATTTTTAAAAGTATGCAAAGTTTCACATTATTACATTATTGTCGTGATTATAAATTTTATTGTTTATACTCTATTCATTAAAAGAAAAAACTTATTGTAATTACATATAATTTGTTAGTTAACCTTAAGTCACATGAATGCATTTTTGCTACATGCAAAAACAATTGAAGAGGAAAAGATGCGATCTAGAGTATTAGCTGATTTAAATCGCCAATAAGTCTTGTTCTTTCAAGGCATTAGTCATGAATTAAAAAGTATTGATTTATTTATTATCCATAAAATGAATTTTTTTTGAGAAATTTATTGCTTAAATAGACCTAATGATAATGACTTAATCTCCATTCCAGCACCGTCAACTTTAATGCTTTCACCACTTGATGACATAATTACTACATGCCCAAAAGAAACACCAATGATGTCACATATTCAACTTATACGACGTAACTCTCATCGATTGCTTAAGCTTATTAACTCTTTGTTACAAGTAAGTTATAAAGTTTTTAATAATAAGATTTAAATAACAATTGCATTTAATTTCCAAAAACTATTATATTAAAGAAAATTCGTCTCTTATACAGTTTTCAAATATAGAGGCTGATAAGTTAAAAGTGGATTATCGTGAAACTAATATAGCTGAATTTACTCAAGAATTAGTTTCGAACTTTAAAAATATGGCCGAAACATTAGGTTTGGAATATGTTATTGATATTCCATCTTCAAAAAATTTAATCAAGACATGGGAGATAAGATTTATTTGGATCATGATATGTATGAAACAATAGTATTTAACCTTTGTATGCGTTTTATAAAAAAAATATGTGTAAAAATTTTTTCGCAAATTTCATTCATTAAAACATGTAGCGTTTATTGTATTATATTTTACTTGTTAAAAAGGTTCAAATGCATTAAAGCATACTTGGAAAGGTCGCGTAACTATTCGTTTATATCTTGATCACAAAGATAATAAAAAGATGGCAGTTCTTGAAGTATCAGATACAGGTTAATAGATATTCACTTTCTGACTTATTAAACTAGATAATTTCATTTTTTTTTTTACTAACACTATTAATAATTTAGGAGTTGGCATTCCGAATATAGCCCTTCCAAATCTATTTCAACGCTTTTATCGTGTAGTATCTCAAAACTCGCGTAGTCATGAAGGCACTGGAATAGGACTCGCTCTTGTAAAAGAATTTATTACATGCCATGGTGGAGATATCACTGTAACTTCTGTAGTAAATCAAGGAACGACATTTAAATGTTGGTTTCCAATAGGCCACGAACACTTATCAACAAATCAAATTATTTTGGAAAATCCAATAGTTAGTGGTCGGGAATTATACAATAATCGACAACTTTATTTAGAAGAAAGTTCTCAATGGATAATACATAATACACGTGAAGTTCAAAATGAAATAATAGATGATCAGGATATGGATATTGATAAAATTTTAGCGGATGATATCGTGTCTCATGACTCTACTGTTAATGCAAAGAAATATCAAATTTTACTTGTCGATGATAATAATGATATGCGGTAAATATTAGTCGCTTTTATAAATAAATTCGAAATTATATTGATTATGATTATATAATTATTGACGTGCTTATAGAGATTATCTGGCAGATCTTTTAAATGAATCTGACGTATTTCGTGCTTGCGACGGCCAAGATGCTATACGAGTTTTAAAGAAACTTAAAAAAATACCTGACTTAATCCTTAGCGGTGAGAATTTTCTATTTTAATATATCTTATACATGACAATAATATTTATTGAATTGCATTACCATTATTGTTATTTAAATTTAATAGATGTCATGATGCCAAATATGAATGGGTACGAGTTATTAGTTTTTTAAGATCTAATGTAAAAACACGATTGATTCCCGTAATACTACTATCTGCAAAAGCTAGTGAAGATTGTAAAGTCGAAGGTAAATTTATTAAATTATTAAATTATCAAATGAATTATTCTATTTTCTATATCAATTTTGGATTTTTTGTTACTTAAGGGTTGGATAGAGGAGCAGATGACTATTTAGTAAAACCATTTTCTGCCCAAGAATTAGTTGCGCGTATTCGTGCTAATATTGAGCTCTCAATTCTTCGTCGTAAAATATCATTCCAACAATCTAAACAGGAAGGAACTAAACAGTTACTACTTTCAATATCAAATAAGATTCTTTCTGGTTTAGATATGAATGAAACATTGTTAAATATTGTTAAAGAAATCCATCATAGATTACCAATTGAAAGAATATTTATAGTTACAAATGACCAATCTGGATTTAAAAATAAAATAGCTGCTTTATATGAAGACCAGAAAAATATAACACCGAACCAATCAATTAAATTAAACGACGTCATTAAAGATAAATCACAAACATTAGCAAATTTACAAAAATCTTTGGATAATAATTCAGGAATAGATGTCTTTTTAGATGTATATTGCGATAATTTTTGTAAAAATGTATCATTATTATCCGCAGAAATAAGTTTGGACAACATTTGTTGGGGATGGATAAAAGTACATAGATCTCCAAATTCTGTTTGGCTTGATTTTGAAATAGAACTATTACAACAAATATCGAATCAAATAAGTTTAGCTATTACTTATGCTTACATGTTAGAAAAGAATGCTGCAAATGAAATTAAAATAAAAACTGCAGAAGCTGCAAGTAGGGTGAAGAGTCAAATATTAACAAATACTTCACATGGTATATTATTCTCATCTTGTTAATTGACTTTATTTCTTATTTTTTAATCCATTCTTAATCCAGTCTTAATCTCTTCTTAATTCATTATTAATCCATTCTTATATGTAATAGAGTTACGAACACCACTAGGAGCGATAATAGGCATTCTCTCTTCCTTCGATAGTACTAACCTTATAACTGATCAAAAAGAAATGATTAATATCATGTCATGCGGCTCTGATATAGTTTTATCTATAGTAAATGACATTCTTGATGTAGCAAAATTAGAAGCACAAAAAATCACTCTAATGAATACAACATTTGATTTATTAGAATTATTTGAGAGTACTATTGAGTCATTTGGAAAAAAGGCTGGAACTAAAAGGATTGAATTAATTGTAAATTGCAAGGTAGATATGCTACCAAGATATATTAAGAGTGATCCTGAAAGGTGATTAGAATTAATGTACTTCCTTATTTAGATGTGTAAAAAAAAAGATTATTACTTACATTTTTTTTTGTCCTTTATTATTTTAAATAGACTGAAACAAGTTTTGTCTAATTTATTGTCAAATTCGTAACTATTTATTTTTACACATACGTATATTTTTTTATTTTCATAACTTAATTAATTGTATTTAATGATAATTCTTAATTTCTTAGAATTAAATTTACCAACATGGGTAAAATCGTAGTAACAATTTCAATGCAATTATCAGATGTCGTTGATAAAGACAAAAATAAACAGACTTACGGTCAAATTATTAAAAAAGGAAATTTGTTGGTTGAATTATATGACACTGGCATTGGGTAAGATAATATATTCTATAGTTCTATGTATTCTATGCCATGTATTATATATTTTATATATTAAGCCTATGATACAAGCTAATAATTTATTTAATAATAATAGCATAAATCCAGAATATATAAACTATGCATGGCAAAGCTATTCACAAAACGATATGTCAATGACTAAGAGGCAAGATGGTACAGGACTTGGCCTTTCAATTTGTAAAAGTTTAGTAGAAATTAATGGAGGAGAAATCGATGTAGAAAGCCATTTAGGAAAAGGAAGTAAATTTTGGTTTACATGGAATATCGAATTATTATCAATAACTTCTTCATTATCAAATACTACTCAATTTGATCAAATAAGTTACGTATTACCACATGTTATTAAAAAAAAACGAATATTAATCATTCACCCACTTGAAGATACAAGGAATGCATTGTTGAATTATTTTAAAGCAATTAAAAAAATTGATGCATTTGAAACCTTTGATGAAGGTATTAGTGTAGCAAAAAAAAAGTTATAGAGAATTGAATAATCAATCTGCTTATGATGTAGCATTTATTGGACTTTATAAAGATAATGAAAAAGAAGTCATGAAAGCAATGTTAGAGTTGAGAGGATTAGAAATGAAGAATAATAATTTAATAATAATCTTTATAGTATTTCCAAATAATGAAGAAAATGATTTAGCTGAAAAATTAATTAGAAAAGTTGGTGGAAAAGCTACCATTCTTCATACTCCAATTACATGGAAAAAGTTAATTAATCAATTTATGCATATGGAAAACAGTTACTCTGCTATTTATATAGATAATAAGAAGCTGAATATTAATAAAATATTATATGATGAATGAGTATATTTTATATAGTATTTTTCAATCTTTTTTATTTTATTAAAATGCATAACTTTTAATATTTTAATTTAATATATTGAATTTCTTTTTAATTAATGCTTATTATTAATTATAGGATGATAATGTTATTAGTCTAGAGGTAATTTATAATTTTAAAAATTTAATTCAAATTTTTGTTATCAATTTCTAATTCATTATTGTTTTTAAATAAATTACAAGTTTCAAAACTTGGTTATTCAACAATTTCTACAACCAATGGTCTGGAAGGAATCAAATTAATTATTAAGTAATATGTGCTCTTCAAGTTCATTCTTTTCAGATACAAAATTAAACAATCTTATAAAATTTTATAAGTTTTTTTCTGAATTTGTTGTTTATTATCCCATAAACTGTAAGCAATTTCAGGCAAGTTTGCCTAAAAAATTTCTATAAATATACTTATCAGTTATGATCTACTTTTTTTAAAATTTAAAATATTTAATTAAAATTTTTTTGATAATATTTTAAATAAGAATTCTATTATTTAATTTTATATTATAAGAAAAAGGTTTAAGTTGCTTATAAGTTAAAAATAAACAAATTTAAAAAAATTTTTAATCAAAAAAATTATTTACTAATTTTTGGTAAACCCTATAAATATTAGCTCTAGCCCTCTGTTTTTAATACAATATTAGATTATCTATTTAAACTCTTTGATCTTTTGTTTTTTAACTGGTTTTCTTAATACTGCTAGAATTTTCAGCAGTATATATGCAGTTAGTTCCAAGTTCCATTGGTATAATTTATATTCTTAGAGCACTACCAGGAATTAGCTGATTTCATTTTGACCAAAATTTTGATCCCTCTTTTTTTAGTTAGATCTTCATACAGTCGGACTTCTCTAAATGCATATACAGTATAACCACACAATAGTCACATTCACATTAGTTACAATTTCACTATAGCCACCTTAATTTTTCTATTTAATTATGTGTATACTATATATAAATTTTAGCTCACTTTAGTCACAATCTCACAATAGGCACATAGTAAGTCCAATTTTGGCATGTGACTATTGCAGGGTTTGACTGTAAAAACCTCCCTAAATGCATATCTTTTTTTGAACCCAACTAATATAACACTTATAGATTTTTACCTTCCTAAATGAATAACCTCTCTAAATACATGTTTAACTTAATTTTTTATTATGGTTCTGATACTATGAATTTAGAGAGGTCTGACTATATACTATTTTTACTTTTTTTAATTCTTCAAAAAATCAGCTAATTTCTGGTCCTCTCCTTAGAACTTTTTTTTCATACCCAAAGGTAAGGTTCAGCTTATTTTAGAATAAACAAAATTTTAAGGATAGAGTGTAATAATGTTATAATTATTAAGAAACTTATTGTTATGATTGTTAGTAATACAAAATATCTAATACAATATATAATTGAATATTCTAGATATTTTTATTTACAGTTTTAACTTGTTTTGTCTATCATAAAAAATTTTCTGTCACAACTATTGCTAACTTCTTGGCATATTTTTTAAAAATTAAATATAAAATAATAAATTCTTTGCTTTGAAATAAAAATTCAGATATTGAAAATACCATAAATATGTTTTTTTTTTATGTAAACAAAAAATACATTTTATTTAATATAGTAGCAAATTTTTGTATGCTGTGCTATATAATGCAACAATTTTACTATTATTGAAAATAATTTTTTTTTAAGATGAGTCCTTGCTTATATCTTTATTGGGTAATTTATATAAGTAGTTACATATAATTATTGAAAATAATTTATATACACTCTACCTTTAAAATACTATTAATTTTTTGTTCTTTGCTTTATTTTTGTTGTACAAAAAATAATCTGTATATGATTTACAAAGTGCATTTAATTCAATCAATGTTTTGATTAGAGTTTATATTTGGTTTGTATAACTAAGTGTTAATACACCTAGTGTCCAAATAGAAAATTCTTTTTCTTTTTAAAAAATTTTATTATGAAAATATGCAAATTGCAAAATTTTAAAAAAGTGTTCTAAATAACCTTAATCTACTATTTTTGATATACTTAATCCCAAAATTTGAAAAAAAGTTAATGTGTAAGTTGAAAATAAAGTCAGTCTTAAAGTTTAAAATAAAGTTAGTCTTAAAGTTTATAGTAAATTTATGTGTTTTTATTATAATTTTTATTATAACCTAAAACTTATATATCAACAGGTGTGACATGCATCTGACTGATAAGGGAATCTATCTTATAATGCATTAATGGAAATTCTGTGACAATTTCCAATCACTATGATTATGTAGTAATTTTATTATTCGCATTTGATATATTGGCCTTACCTAGGATTCATTTTTTAAGTATCTGAAATATTTAATAGAACAAAATATTTTAAATTTACCTTTTCCAAGAAACAGAATTAAGTGCATTTATTATGTTTTAATATCATTTATAATCAATATACTTGATCAATCAGATTACAATAACGGTTATTTAAAATTAAAATTTTAATAGTATATATTTATGTATGTATGTACATACGTACAGCATATATCATCCAACGTTTAATACAGATACTTTGTTAGGTAATCCACATCTTCAATGTCTTATGACCATACATTGTTATGTAATCCACATCTTCAATGTAGAGTATCCAGACTTGTGCAATTACATTTTAGACACATAAAATGCAAATGATATTCGTGCAAATAGCATTCAACCTAATGCACATAATATGTAAAATTTTGAATAATTGCGACATGGCATAGTAATTTTTTTCACTAATTATTAAAATCGAAATTTAATCAATATAAATATATTTGTCCTCCTTATCTCCCCTAATTTTTTTTTTTTTGCACTGATATCGCATAGTCAAAATTTCTTATATCGCATAAAAATGCAATTTAAATTGCAAGAGTCTGGACACTCTTCTGCTCTTAGTCCAAAAAATTTTGCATTGCGTGTAACCCGAGCTAATCCGACGATTCGGATTCAGACCTCGGATCGAGCCTGCGGAGCATTAATACTAGCTTAATACTGCCAACTACTATTGCACAATCCGAGCAATTTTACTTAATACGTCGGTTAGCAGTTTTATTAGTAAAACATGGAGCTGAGTCAATAGAAACCAAGCAAATATTTTTTTAATACCTTTGTTAAAAATTTCAACAAATAACAAAAACTTAATCAATTTAGTAAAAATTTTTTTAAAAATTAATTTTTGCAAGTTTATAGAGTTTAAAAAAATTTTTATGAAATTTGGATAAGTTTTTATTAAATCACTATTGCTTAAAGTCTTAAAAAAATTTTATTATAAAAAATTTGCTTGATTTCTATTGACTCAACCCCATATGTTGATTTCGAGGCAAAATTATATAGGGCCGAAAGCTCGGGTATATGATTGGTCAGATCTACCCTTGATTTCCCGTGATAATTTACTATAATTTCGAGGTAGGACCGTCCCGAGTGCCCCGAGTTGTAGATCGTTACACAATTGATTCGGAAATTTTTTTTATACGTTTTACAGTACTTTTTTCGGAAGCTCGGGTAGATTATCTCATCTGTGAACCTGGCAAAGTGTACTTAATATCTTGAAGTTTTCATATCATACTATAATAATATCAGTTAAATCATTCTAAATCATTCGACCTTCAAGTTATACTTTACTTACCGAAGTTATAAGTAAATTACGATCCTTACGTTGACAAAATCTTCCGTATTGAACAAAAAAAAATGTAAAAAAGCCTTAATAACGTTAATGTAGGGTGAAGAACTTAGTTTGTATATTTTTTTTATTTTACGTTTTGCATAGATATCCTTTAAAATTGGAAGTATATGAATTAAGTTAATTAACTATGCGGTTTATTAATAATATTATTGTAGGTGCTTTTATAATATGATAAAGAAGCTTATAGATAAGATGTATTAAAATCGCAGAGGTTTCTTATTAGAATGATAGCTGTGTAAGGTAGTATAGTATTAGATATTAGAAATCTGAGTAGATATAGGAATAGACGTAGAATTAGACGTAGAATTAGACGTAGAATTAGACGTATAATTAGACGTATAATTAAACATATAGATTATTAGATTTTGTAAATAAATAAAAAATAAGCACTATGAAAAGGTCAATAATCCCGATTTAAATTAATAAATACATGCTATTATTTAGCAGTAACATTTAACGGCATTTTTTTGAGCTTTAGCTATAAATTTTAATAAATTTTAATTAAATTTCGTTTTTTTTTCATTTAAAAAAATTTATGAATTGATTGGCTAATCAACACGTGATCTTTTCACATGATAAAAATTTACAATTTTAATTGGCTAAACTAATATATGCGTGATCGGGATCATCATTTCCTTATTTGCCCTTCGCTAAAGCATAGCAGAAGTTCGTTTTGATTGGTTGTTAAGATACCCCGGAAAAAATGTCGATCATACCCCGGATAGAGTACCGGACAAAAATTTTATAACTCTCGAACTTTTAAAAAATTTGTCAATACACTCTAAAGACATATTATAAATTTACAATATACTAATTCAGTTTTGTATTAACAACTTTAATTTGAATTTTACAAGGGTTTTGTTATTTTTTTCACAATAAATACATATAAACGTCTACTAAATAACGCGTACGCGACCATTCCTAACACTACTATTACTATCACTTATTGTGTTATAAACGTCATATTCACAAACTATACTTGTACTAAATAAATTATAATCCAAAATATTAAAATATGGTTTAGAATAATAGTTTAAAATTATACTTTTCGTAAAAAAACACAAACAAACTAGTTGAAGCAGAGTCTTTCAATTTCAACTCACCAGTAGTTTAGACCGCCGAACCACCTTCCGACCTTTCAAAACATTCACCTCTCATCTAGTTTTTGGAACTACTGCATCTTATTGCATCTCAGGTTAAAAAACAATAAGTTTGAAGGTAAACTACCAACGACTAAAGTTGGTTGTTACGTTTTGTATTACAAAAAAAAAGTTTCATATGACACGACGATTTTTACTATTAAAAGTACTTTAAAAATTACAATTGACTATATAAAAAAAAGATCGTCGCCAATCATATTTATCCTAATAACAGCCAATCAAAACGAACTTCTGCTATGCTCTTCGCTAAAGATGCTACTATCCTCGAAATATATTATTATTTAATGGTATCACTTATTTATATATTGTATATTTCTCTATTGCTATATTCGTATTGTATCTATCAAAAGGAAGAAAACTCGAGAAATTTCATTTTTATTTAAATAATAATTTATTTGTCAGTTAGGCCGTTTGAATTTAAAAATTCGTTTAACGTCCTCCCCCCCACCAATGGAGCTCCCCTCGACATTAAACAAGCCAATAGAAACCGAGTATAAAAAATATAAATAAATCACAAAAAAAAAAAAAAAAACGGGTATAAATGAACCCAAATCAGGTACATTTTGAACCTAATTTAGGTCTGTTTAATTTTAGTGTTTGTTTATCCCCCCCTCCCCCCTCAAGCAATATGAAAAAAAGGGACGTTAAACGAATCTTTAAATTCAAACGGTCTTATTACAACCATTGCTTTATATTCTAATCAAACTACACGTACAGTACTATCTATTCTAACAAGAATAAAGTAATATAAGTAATAAGTTTTATTACCGGTATAAGAAATAATTTAAACATACATACGATAATTTAATAGCTTATGAGAGTCTATTTTCAAGATCTAACTTTACCGTAAACACTTTGATCGTTCTTTTTACTCGACTATTTTTTTTTGCAATCAGTACTTGTATACTCGTTTTACTAATTGCAAAATGTAATAATACACATAGTAACTTCGCTTCTAAGCTTCTAAGTAAAGTCTCCGTTTTGGGGATTATTTTGGGGATTGTTTTGTATAGCGAAGGGCAACACTCTTCTAAACCTAATTATGAAAAAAATTTTTTCGTAAGTAAAATTTACTATTAAGTGATTTCCGCATAATGGGCTCTTTAATTACAATTCTGAAAAGTTCTGAATTGAAAATTAATTTTGAGGAAGTACTTCGAATGGTGGGTTCCATACTAAAACTCCCTAAAAGAAAAGTGGTACGGGTGGTGGTACGGGTTGGTGTCGGAAATGGCACGGATCTTGTGGCACGCACAAGAACGTTTTACGGAATGGCACGGTAAAAATGGCACGGACATTACGGCAAAGGGTGGCACGTAATATCACGTCATATGAAATGACACGTTCAGATGACACGTATGTGTACGTTACACACGTGTTGGAAAGATCAGTAAAGGTTTTTTTTTTAAAAAAAGAGCGATATATCATGATTTCACTAATGAAGCTTCCCTGTGTGTCTTAACAAAAAAAATTCCTTACAAAATTTTGCTTCATATGCAGTTAGCTTGTTCATCTTATATTGATTACTTATGTAAATTTATGTTTTAATAGTTAATCCACATCGTTATCGCGGTGGCACGTGAATTTACGTTCATTGCCCGTGCCAAATCCCGTGCCGATTCGATAGTAAACTGCTGCAAAACTCGAATCATTTACGGTACAATTGGCACGTGCATACGGTCCAACACGGTCCACAGAATCCGTACCAATTCGTACCATACCCGTACAAATCCGGATCTTGACCCGTGTCAAAAAGACCCGTGCTATCCGACGCCAACCGTGCCGATCCGGTCATAGGGACTTCGTTACAAAATCCACGCATAATTAAAAATTAATCAATGCAAATTACTAACAAGGTTGAGAAAAAATTTTGAGGAAGTATTCCGAATTATAGATGGGTGAAATTAATTTCCAATTTCACCAATTCACCACCAATTTCACCAATAGTGGTGAAATTATTTCATCACATTTCACCAGCATCTATATTCCGAATGGTGGGTTCCATACTAAAACTTCGTTACAGAATACACGCATAAAATCATCGTCCCTGGTCGTGCGCTACAAACGTCCGGGTCACCCGACAGGTGACCCGTCGGGTCACCTGGGTCAATTAAAAAAAATCTCTGGTGGTTAATATGACTAGTGATTTTACCCGGGTGGGTGTAACCTATAGTTGGTGGTAGAATTAATTTTACAAATTAATACGGTTACGGCATTGCCGTATTTTTTGCCGTAATTGCTGTGAGCCGTAAAGCCGTAATGCCGTAATGCAGAAATACTATCTGCTATAATACCGTTTATTAAAATTCTGTACTGGCACTTCCCTTAGGGTATCGGCTACTACATATCAGTTGGGAAGAAAATGGGGACTGTCCTGCATGCCCTGGAGAAATACAAACCCTATTACACTTCGCTCTGGAGTGTAGAATCAGTAAGATAATATGGTCCGAAGCTTACAAACTCCTGGCTATTTCAAATGAGGACGGACCTCCAAAATCATGGGATGAAATTTTCTCCGCTGCGAATGTTAAAGCGCTTGTCAAACGTAAAGCAGCTATATGGCTGCATATCACCTGTCTATATGAGATCTGGTGCTGGTATACCCAGGTCAAGTGGGGACAGAAATGGATACCAGAAGCGATATTACCTGCTATAGTTCAGATGAGAATTAGCAAGGAGTTAAAGGTTCTAAAGGCCTTACAAAAGGAGGGACGTAACAGTCTGGAGAAGGTAACGAAGTATCTTTCTCTGAACTCGTCTAGATAGGTTTTAGGGCAAGTGGAAAGGACTTGGCCCCAGAATAAAGATGTAAATAGGCCGATAGGTTTACTTTTGTTATAGTATGATTTTGTATTAGTTGTCAGTAAGTAAATTTTAATAAAGTACGCCTACATGGCGTCCTCTACGAAGGTTAATAAAAAAAAAAAATTCTGTACTGCATTATGGTTTCCTTTAAATAATACTATTAAATATTTTTCGAATTTGATTCTGTCGACTTTATAGATTTTGTACATGTAATGACTATGAATAAAGGGGTTTGTAGGTCTTTGACTTAAACGTCGTGATTTATTTTTTTTGGCCAATTAGACCAGTCTATAAGTCATTGTTTGAGAACGTCTTTAGCGAGCTAATTGATCGGAAATGACATAATTGTTAACAGCATTCATGGCTTATATATGCATACATACTTACATGTTTAAAATTTATTATGACTATTGTATTCTGCTGCAGAATACACTTTAAATAACTTTTATGTTACCGATTAATTAATGTAAATGAAATGATTGTATTGCAAATAATAACATATTCATCAGTTTCCGGTTTGGAGTGACTTAATTACTTAATTATAACATTATAATATTATACCGTAGTTACGGTATCGCATTATTGCGACATGGCATTGCGGCATTATAGAATATCACGTGAGTTCTCTTAGAAATTTGGTTTAATTTGCACATTCGATATAATTTGCATTTTGTATCGGGTCTCTGCCCGTGGGTGACCCGTGGGTTGACCCACGGGTCACCTGTGGGTCAACCCACGGGTCACCCGCGGGTTGACCCACCCGTTCTCACCCGGGCTGTAACAACTTGACCCGGGTCACCCACCCACCCACCCGCGGGTGACCCGGGTGACACCCACCCAGGTCAAAACACTACGGTATTCTCTTATCTATTCCCAAATCCTACCTTATAGACAAAAAAAACACCTCAAAAAATTTTAAAATTTTATATTAAAATAGGTCAAAATTTTAGCACCATCCGATTTTAGCATCGTTCCCAACAATATATATCGTCGAAGGTACTGTACGTACGTAATTACCGTAATATGCTCTATTCCATTTTTGAAAATTTGACACTATGATCAAATATTATCGCTATACGTACTACGGTACAGTAAATGCTTTATTGGTCGTATCAAAACAAGATTCAATGTGTGAAAACTTAATTTTTTTCACTACAATAAAACTAGGGAACAGTTTAAAACTGTTGCAAGTCCGGAGCGATCATCATGCATTACATGTCACAACAAACGCGTGAATATGCATTATTGTCCGGAGCGTAGCGGAGGACACCTAATGGACGAGTGATAAATGTACTAAAAAAAATGATTAATATTATGCAAAATTCGTATGCACATACATACCAGATACCTTTGCTTGCGTTCTTTACAAAACTATAAATGCAATTATTTTCTAACATTTACTAAAAGAAAAAAACATACTGTCTACAATAGAATTAAGAATACGTAGAAAAGCGACAGTCGTACTGCTTTCATTGCGCTGGGTTATTATTTATATAATTTAATCAAATATATTTACATAAATTTTATATATTTTTAAATTTTTAAATATTTTTTTTAAAAATTAAAATTTGTAATTTAATCGCTCCGGATTACAACAGATTTTAAAACTGTTCCCTAGTTGTTACGAATCTAGACATGTGTGCCGACAGATATGAACATTCAAAATTACGTTTTTAATATATTTCTTAATTATTATCAAAATAGTAACTTTAATGCATCAACAACGTAATTTTGGTATCACCATGACTAAACATGTCCCCCGCTACGCTCCGGACAATTATCGCCTGCCACGATTCCCTGTACGTTTTACAAATTACTTTGATCATGTGAAAATAAGTGATTTACTGCATTTCGAATTAATTTACTGCATTTCGAATTACAGAAATTAAGCTCATGACTACATTTTATCATGTCGATACAGTGTTATCGTTATGGGGCCATTTTAAAATCCGTTCCATACTGTTTTGGTTTTATATATTAATGTTAGGTTAGGAGATCAGGTATGGTAAATATGTTTTTTTTTTTTTAGAATAGGTATTTTACCCTAATACCAGACCGATCAGCACACCCATACCATACTGATATTCTGGAAATCAAATGTTTGAAAAATTTGGGCATATTAATGTAAAATTGCTAGACCATACGCATACATGCATTCAAGCGCATGGTGTCCATCTCTAACTATGGTGCTATAGCTTTATAATATAATATTATATACAAAAATTTATAGCTTAATTAAGCAAATACCTGAATAGCGTGTAGCGATAACTTTTGTGATACCTAATTGAGTATGCACTGTACTGTACGTAGGGGTTTATTTACCGTATACGAAATTGAAAATAATGGTAAATTACAACATATAACATAATGTCTAATATTTGATCCGAACATACAAAATCGCATCTACACATTAAATAAATATAACCGCACCTTCTATGTAAGATTACCAATTCCTAAATTTCCCAATTAATCAAGTTTCTATTCATTGTTTATTGGTCTATGATTTATAATTCTCTTGAAATTTAGACACTCATTTTTTAGTTGATATGTCACTACCTTTGGACTACAGCGGTAATATTGAAAATGAAAAACAAGCCTATACCAAAATGGTCTATAATTATGACTGGTCGTCGACTGTTCTTGGTCCTATCGATTCATGGGATCCTGCTCTCAAAAATGCTCTGGTAATTTACTGCTATATATATATACATATATTTAAATCGTAAAATTTTAATTCAATTCTTGGCAATTTCAGAATATGTGCCTTCATTCTGCGTTTCCCGCCTATCTTTGTATTTACCCAGATTGGATTTCAATATATAATCCAGGTAACTAATTTAAAATTTTTTTTTCTTTTTTTATATATATTTGATTAACTTTTAAACAACTATTTCTTTTCATTTATATAGCATGGAACCCAATTTTTAAAGCGAAATCATCGTATCAACAAGGTTAATTAAATAAATTTGTGTCATATATTTACATTATAGTTAACCTCCATTTAATTATTAAATAGCACTAGGAAAACCACTTAAAGAAACTTGGCCCGAAGTATATGAAGTCCTTAATTCACAATTTGAAAGGTAAACTGTGTAATGATTTTAAAGAAATTTTTTTTTAATTTTTTAAACTTTTAAATTACAATTAACATATATATGTAGTGTAAGAATATCTAGAAAAGGCACCTTCTTTAATGATTTTTGCTACGCAGTACAACGTGATGGTTATGAAGAAGACATTTTCTTTAAACATGGTTTTAGTCCAGTTATTCAATCTGATGGCACCGTTTGTGCTATTTTTTTTCTGGGACAAGAAACTACTCAAAACGTTTTGAGTGCTCGAAGATTAAAAACACTTAATGAATTTAGTCGTCGGATTTCTGGTTAGTATTTACCATATAAATATTTATTATTATCCGGCAGCTTACTATGATTCATTTGCTATTATTCGGCAGAAACTATATAGTTGCCGAATATAAAATTGTTATTAGGCAGACTATCGTCGTAAGTTACCGGTTATCAGTCATGCAGATGCCTTATAACTTAATTATTTGGTCAAAAGATTTAAGATCAGCCTAAGAAGTTGAATTCCTTCGGAATTCAATTTCTTAGTCTGATCTTAAATCCTTGACCAAATAAACCTGTTAGCCTGCCTGCCTGATAACTATTAATTATGCTTGCTTATTATGTTTATGATGATTACATATATTTATTGTCGCGGAATTTGGGTGATCATGAAATCTATAAAACATATTGGCTAACGTTTGCAAATCACCCTCGCGACATTTATTATCTTCATAATTATCTTTTTATCTATTAACGCGTATTTATTTTGACTTAATGTTTCTTTGAAGAGGTCACGTCCTTAGAAAATGCCTGTCAGATTATAACAAAAGTATTAAGTAATAATAATGCTGATATTCCTTATGCTTTAATTTATTTTGTCGATCATAAATCAAACTCTGGTTCTGATTGTTCAATTGCAAGTTTAATTGCTACTACCTTTGATTATGATGATAAAACTGGATGGAAATTTCCTGATTATTTACCTGAAACCCTTAAAATAATTGATTTAGCTAAAGATGCTAATAAAATCTACGATACTTATATAGAATTAAAACGATATAATGCTACTTATTCGTTTTTAAAATGTGATTCTTGGCCAATATCCTTATCATTAAAGGAAGGGGATCATATAAAAGTTCTTTTAAAAGATGATTCTCAGGCTGTACTCTTATTGACAAAAATTTCCATTGGCGAAGGCCGAGTATTATCTACTATATTGATTTGTGGTATCAATCCACGTTGTACACTTGATGAGAAGTATATGGAATTTTTAAAAGTATGCAAAACTTCACATTTATTACCTTATTGTCATGGTATAAATTTTATTGTTTATACTCTATTCATTAAAAAAGAAACAAAAAACTTATTGTAATTACATATAATTTGTTAGCTAACCGTAAGTTACGTGAATACATATTTGCTACATGCGAAAACAATTGAAGAAGAAAAGATGCGATCTAAAGTATAGCTGATTTAAATCGTCAAAAAGTCTCGTTCTTTCAAGGCCTTAGTCATGAATTAAAAAGTATGAATTTATTATCCATAAAATGAAATTTTTTTCAGAAATGTATTGTTTAAATAGACCTAATGATAATGACTTAATCTCCATTCCAGCACCGTTAACTTTAATGCTTTCACCACTTGATGACATAATTACTACATGTCCAAAAGAAACACCAATGATGTCACATCTTCAACTTATACGACGTAACTCTCATCGANGTACTATTAACGACAAAAATTTTCATTCGCGAAGGCCAAGAATTATCTGCTATATTGATTTGTGGTATCAATCCACGTTGTACACTTGATGAGAAGTACATGGAATTTTTAAAAGTATGCAAAACTTCACATTTATTACCTTACCGTCATGATTATAAATTTTATTGTTTATACTATATTCATTCAAAAATTTAAAAAATTGTAAATACATTATATAATTTGTTAGCTAACCGTAAGTCATATGAATACATTTTTGCTACATGCGAAAACAGTTGAAGAAGAAAAGATGCGATCTAAAGTATTAGCTGATTTAAATCGCCAAAAAGTCTCATTCTTTCAAGGCCTTAGTCATGAATTAAAAAGTATGGATTTATTATCCATAAAATGTATTTTTTTTTTCAGAAATGTATTGCTTAAATAGACTTAATGATAATGACTAAATCTCCATTCCAGCACCATTAACTTTAATGCTTTCACCACTTGATGACATAATTACTATATGTTCAAAAGAAGCATCAATGATGTCACATCTTCAACTTATACGACGTAACTCACATCGATTACTTAAACTTATTAACTCTTTGTTACAAGTAAGTTAGATTTTAAAGCCTTTAATAATAAGATTTAAATAGCAATTGCACTTAATTTCCAAAAATTATTATATTAATAAGATTTATCTCTTATACAGTTTTCAAATATAGAAGCTAATAAGTTAAAAGTGGATTATCGTGAAACTAATATAACTGAATTTACTCAAGAATTAGTTTCAAACTTTAAAAATATGGCCGAAACACTAGGTTTGGAATATGTTATTGATATTCCATCTTCAGACAAATTTAATCAAGCCATGGGAGATAAGATTTATTTGGATCATGATATGTATGAAACAATAGTATTTAACCTTTGTATGCGTCTTTTAAAAAATATGTATAAAAATTTTTTCGCAAATTTCATTCATTAAAACGTGCAGTGTTTATTGTATTATAATTTACTTGTTAAAAAGGTTCAAATGCATTAAAGCACACTTGGAAGGGACGCGTAACTATTCGTTTATATCTTGATCACAAAGATAATAAAAAGATGGTAGTTCTTGAAATATCAGATACAGGTTAATAGATATTCACTTTCTTACTTATTATACTAGATAACTTTTTTTTTTTTTTTTACTATCACCGCACTATATCCTAATTAACTATTTTTAATAATTTAGGAGTTGGCATTCCGGAAAAAGCCCTTCCAAATCTATTTCAACGCTTTTATCGTGTAGAATCTCAAAACTCGCGTAGTCATGAAGGCACTGGAATAGGACTCGCTCTCGTTAAAGAACTTATTACATGCCATGGTGGAGATATCACTGTAACTTCTGTAGTAAATCAAGGAACGACATTTAAATGTTGGTTTCCAATAGGACACGAACACTTGTCAGCAAATCAAATTACAAATCAAATTAGTTTTGAAAATCCAATAGTTAGTGGTCGGGAATTATACAATAATCGACAACTTTATTTAGAAGAAAGTTCTCAATGGATAATAAATAATACACGTGAAGTTCAAAATGATATAATAGATAATAAATTGTCAATAGATGATCAGGATATGGATATTGATAAAATTTTAGCGGATGATATCGTGTCTCATGATTCTACTGTTAATGCAAAGAAATATCAAATTTTACTTGTCGATGATAATAATGATATGCGGTAAATATTAGTCACTTTTATAAATAAATTCGAAATTATATATATTATTATTATATTATTATTGATATGTTTTATAGAGATTATCTGGCAGATCTTTTAAATGAATTTGACGTATTTCGTGCTTGCGACGGCCAAGATGCTATACGAGTTTTAAAGAAACTTAAAAAATTACCCGACTTAATTCTTAGCGGTGAGTAATTTCTATATCAGTTTTTGATTTTTTTGTTACCTTAGGTTTGGATAAAGGAGCAGATGACTATTTAGTAAAACCATTTTCTGCCCAAGAATTAATTACTCGTATTCGCACTAATATTGAGCTTTCAATTCTTCGTCGTAAAATATCATTCCAGCAATCTAAACAGGAAGAAACTAAACAATTATTACTTTCAATATCAAATAAGATACTTTCTGGATTAGATCTGAATGAAACAATGTTAAATATTTTTAAAGAAATCCATCATAGATTACCAATTGAACGAATATTTATAGTTACAAGTGACCAATCTGGATTTAAAAATAATAAAATAATTGGTTTATATGAAGACGAGAAAAATATAACACCGATGACTAATCAATCGATTAAATTTAATGACAGCATTAAAGATAAATCGCAAACATTAACAAATTTACAAGAATCTTTGGATAATTATCCAGGGATAGATGTCTTTTTAGATGTATATTGTGATAATGCTTGTAAAAATGTATCATTATTATCTGCAGAAATAAGGTTGGGTAACATTTGTTGGGGATGGATAAAAGTACATAGATCTCCAAATTCTGTTTGGCTTGATTTTGAAATAGAACTATTACAACAAATGTCGAATCAAATAAGTTTAGCTATTACTTATGCACACATGTTAGAAGAGAATGCTGCAAATGAAATTAAAATAAAAACTGCAGAGGCTGCAAGTATGGCAAAGAGTCAAATATTAGCAAATACTTCACATGGTATATTATTCTCATCTTGTTAATTGATTTTATTTCTTATTCTTAACCCATTCTTAATCCATTCTTAATCCATTCTTAATCCATTCTTAATATCTTTTTATTCCACTCTTATTCCCTTCTTATTCCATTCTTATATGTAATAGAATTACGAACACCACTAGGAGCGATAATAGGCATTCTCTCTACCTTCGAGAATACTAGCCTTACAGCTGATCAAAGAGAAATGATTAATATCATGTCATGCGGCTCTGATATAGTTTTATCTATAGTAAATGACATTCTTGATGTAGCAAGATTAGAAGCACAAAAGATCACTCTAGCGAATACAACATTTGATTTATTAGAATTATTTGAGAATACGATTGAGTCATTTGGAAAAAAGGCTGGAACTAAAAGAATTGAATTAATTGTAAATTGTGAGGTAGATAAGTTACCAAGATATATTAAGAGTGATCCTGAAAGGTGATTAGATTTTAATGTGTTTCCTTATTTTAGATGTAAAAAAAGGATTATTACTTATTTTTTTTTTTTTGTCCCTTATTTTTAAATAGGCTGAAACAAGTTTTGTCTAATTTATTATCAAATTCGTAACTATTTATTTTTACACATACATACGTATAGTATTTTTTTTTTATTTTTCATAATTTAATTAATTGCATTTAATGATCATTCTTAATTTCTTAGAATTAAATTTACAAACGAGGGTAAAATCATAGTGACAATTTCAATGCAATTACAAGATGTTATTGATGAAGACAAAAATAAACAGACTTACGGTCAAACTATTAAAAAAGGAAATTTGTTGATTGAATTATATGACACTGGATAATATATTATATTATATAGTTTTGTATATTCTATGTTATGTATTATATGTTTTATATATTAAACCTATAATATACGCTAATAATTTATTTAATAATAATAGCATAGATCAAAAATATATAAAACAGGCATGGCAAAGCTATTCACAAAGTGATATGTCAATGACTAAGACGCAAGATGGTACAGGACTTGGCCTTTCAATTTGTAAAAGTTTAGTAGAAATTAATGGAGGAGAAATCGATGTAGAAAGTCAATTAGGAAAAGGAAGTAAATTTTGGTTTACATGGAATATCGAATTATTATCAATGATTTCTTCATTATCAAATACTACTCAATTTGGCCAAATAAGTTACGTATTACCACATGTTATTAAAAAAAAACGAATATTAATCATTCACCCACTTGAGGATACAAGGAATGCATTGTTGAATTATTTTAAAGCAGTTAAAAATATTGATGCATTTGATAGCTTTGATGAAGGTATTAGTGCAACAAAAAGTTATAGAAAATTGCATAATCAATCTGCTTATGATGTAGCACTTATTGGACTTTATAAAGATAATGAACAAGAAGTCATGAAAGCAACATTAGAGTTAAGAGGGTTAGAAATGAATAATTATAATTTAACAATAATCTTTATAGTATTTCCAAATAATGAAGAAAATGAATTAGCAGAAAAATTAATTAGAAAAGTTGGTGGAATAGCGACTATTCTTCATACTCCTATTACATGGAAAAAGTTAACTAATCAAATTATGAATATGAAAACAGTTATTCTGCTATTGATATAGATAATAAGAAACTAAATGTTAATAAAAATATTTTCAAAAGAGTAGTAAATTATGAAGGTATAACAAAATGTGATTCTAAGATAAACGAGTGCATTTTATGTGTGGTATTTTTTAGAGGTAATTTATAAATTCAAAATGTCAATTAAAATTCTTTTTATCAATTTCTAATTGTTATTGTTTTTAGAACACATTGCAACAAGTTTCAAAACTTGGTTATTCAACAATTTCTGCAACCAATGGTCTGGAAGCAGTCAAATTGATTGATCCGAATTTTAAATTATTAAGCGATACATACTCCTCAAGTTCATTTTTTCGGATATAGATCAAACAAAGCTTCATAAAATTTCACAGAATTTAATTTAGTAAGTTATCTTCTGAATTCGTTTTTTATATATATTACAATAAAATATTCACAATTTATTATTAATTATTATACTTAGCCATTGATGTCAGGCTCTGATATTTCGCAAGCAATAAGAGCAATGAAACCACCAATTTCAAATATACCAATTATTGTTCTAACAGCTTTACCAGTAGAAGAGATACAAAATAAATGTATTGAGTCAGGAATGAATGATTATTTTGCAAATCCTTTGAAAACTGAAGAACTTGAAAAAATTCTAAATAAATGGATCAGTAAAAAATTAGATTAATTGGTAAAAATTAGATTAATTATGATTAAATCAATTATAATTTATAAAATTTATTGCATATTTTTTTAAGCTAAAATTTTTAACTTTATTAACAATATGCTTTATAGTATAAAATATGTTTTTATATTTATGTTTTGTATTTATACGGTGTAGTTTATGTATTTTATATATATTCAATTATGTTTTTAAGCTTAAAATAGCCAAATCAACTAATTTTATAAAAGAAAAAATAAATACAAACCTTGTTATAATAGTTTAAGAATAAAAAAGAACAATTATCATCAAAAGCTATTTCTGTATAAAAAAACTTTGAATTGTAAATACAGTACTATTAACTCTCTCTTGTCAAATTCAATATTATATCATAATTATTAAAAATTGATATCTACCAGGTCTGTTTCTTAATTTATTACTTATAGCCTGCTATTTTTAATATCTGATAATCAAATATATATATTTCTAATTTGTTACATAATAATAGCTAATCTTATAAGTTAGAACTACAAAACTAGTAATATTAATAAAGCTTTTTTTTTTTTTTTTTTTTATACAACGAGGTCTATCCTCTAATTCTTTATTAATTCGTCTTAAGAAATTATACAAATATACATCAAAAGGGAATTGTAGGGAAGTAGGGGTAAGAGCTGATTTACTCTCGACCTAAGCTGTGCTAGGGTCGGTAGACTTCAGTCTTCGAAGCTATATAGGTAAGAACGCCCGAGGGCGATGTATTTGTCTAAACGTGATTGGAAGGGTGTGCTAAGTCTATTAGAATTATTATATTGGTAACTTCTATTAGGGTTAGGTAAAGGGGTGGGTGCTGGAATAACTGGATCGTGATGAATTTGTCTAGAGGGAAGCCAAATTTCGTGATAGATCATTTTAATTATTAAATGGTGTAGAGCTGGTGCATATTTGAGTTTGTCAGAAGGTCTTGCGAAGGGCGCTAATGTGACTGCAGTGATAAAGCCTAGTGGTAGTTGATTGTTGATATGAAGATTAATAAAGGACGATGTGAAGTCCACCGGTTGAACTAGATCCAGTTTCAATTCTGTTGCTAAGGCTTGAATAGTATCCTTGAGGAGGGAGATAAGAGAGGAATTGTTGGAAATACAGGAGATAAGATGCGCTATAGTTTTTTCTGAAGAAAGGCAACGGGGACAGCGGTAGTCTTGATATTTAGAGGGGCTACGTTCGTGAAGAGTCTTAAAGGTGGAGAGTTTATTGGTTAGTAATTTTACTTTGAAGTTCTTTAATTGTGAGAGTGTTGGGTTAGTAGATAGAGAGAGAGTTCGTTCTTCGAAGGAAAGGTAATCTAAAGTAAGGCGAATTTGTATGTCTGGATATCGGTTAATCCAGTAACTTATTCGATTTTGGTTGGTCCAAAGAGCGTGGTTATTTATTTCTATGATATCTTTTAAAATTGGTTTAAGAGTATGTGGACATGGCGTATTGAGAAGGTTTGGCGTGTATTTGTCGAATAGTAATTGGTGTGGTATGATGTCCAGTGTCATGAAGTTATCGGGTTTGCGAGGGTGGGTTAGGTCTTTATCGAAATGGAATTTTAATTTTAGGTTCATAATGATCGCTTTTAGTATAAACAAGATCGGGGCGTGTTGCTTCTTTTCCAGATTTAATAGTCGGTGCGATGGGTTGTCATATGTCTGTTGTAGTAAGGTTAGGAATTTGTGGTTGTTAGATGTAACAGAGATCGTGGTTCCAGGGAAGAAGCTTGTAGATATGAAGGCAAACAGAGTAAGGGCTGAGTTTGCAGTGCTGGGCCAATTTTTGTTGGTACAGCCCCAAGTGGCCGAGGTATTTTGAAGTGAGCAAGTTGCATACGGTGTAGCTTGATTATTGTGAGGTATGGTGGTCGAGATAAAAATGTTCACTGAGCGGTGTTTGTTTTGAGTTTTAGCTAGTTCCTCCCAGATTTCCATTGGGAATGTTGTGAAGGCCTTAAGTGGTCGGGCTCTATTAGTTGTCATAGCGGTCAGAGGAGTACTAATAGATATTCTATTCGGGTAACAGGTAGAAAGGGCAGATTCAATATCTTTGAGTTTGGAATTGATTTTCTTATCGGAGGATACTTGTATGATGTAAGTATAATTTGTATCGTATTTAAAGTAGCAATTCTTTGTATTTAGGGATGTATCTTTTAGTTTACAACCAGGGCAAGGGGATGCCTGGTTGTTGAGATTTAAGTAATGACGGATATATATAGTCGATTTTGAAGAGCGGCTGGTTCTACCGATATGCAGGTTAGAAGTAATTATCCAAGATTTCTTTTTGTGTGTTCTTTTGGTTAATGTAAAGGGATTGGGGTGGACAAGTTGTGTCGAAGGGTTGGCATTAGCGAAGATAAGATCCTGTATTTCAGTAAACCAACGGGGGGTTCGTCCTGGGGGTATTTTTAAAATGTTGTGATGTAAATTTTTCCAGTTGAGTATTTTATTATTGTTGTAATTTAGAAATTGTTCTATGTATCTGATGTTGTGAGTATTAAGTTTTTCTTTTAGGGATTGTGCATTGGGATGGAATCTAAGTATCTCGTTGATAGAGGTGCCAGTAGTTGGTAAAGGTTTGGGCCAGTCAGTTTCTGGATTGCGAGTAAGTTGGATATTGAGCGTATGCAATGCAAAGATTGCTTGGGCTGTATATGTTCTAGCTTGGCCACTTGGAAATAGTGGTAGCACATGTAGAATTGAATGTTGAGACTTGGTGGATTCTTGTAGTTCCTGTAAGCGAAGTTTGAGAAAGGATGTTTTGAAACTGGGGTGATTGATATTTTTTAGTAGGGAAGTGGCCAGAGAGGTCAGTTGGACTTGTATAAGGTTTTTTAATCCGTATATACTCCGATGAAAGAGAAACGAGTTGGGTACACCACAGGCGAGTTTTGCTTTAGATTTGACCAGATTTGAATAAAGTCGGGTTAAAGTATCAAGTTGATTAGGTGAAAGGTAGGAGCTGTATAGTCTATATGCTAGTCTGGGGATTAGAACGTTATTGATTAGATAAATTGCTTGTTTTTCGGTTATGACCGCTTTTTGCATTCTTCCGATGCACTGTTTGAATTCGGATATGATGGTTTTCTGTGTGGAAGAAGGGTTGGGGTTGAGAGAGAACCATGCCCCTAAATATTTAAATGGATTAGTGTTGTTAGTTGCCGTGATAGTTTGGTTGTTGAAGTTGATTGATTTGTTGTCTGTTTTTGCGTTTGTGACTAAGATTGATTTAGTAGGGTTAACTGTGATGTTTGTAAGTTTATAAAAGGAGTTGGCTATATTTAGTATTTTTTCTAGGGTAGCTTTATCCGGAGCTATCCAGAGAGAGTCATCCATGTATGCCATTATCGAGGTATGGATGGTTTTGGATTGGGTAGGCGTACTAAGTGTTTGGGAGAAACCTGGGTATTCAGTGGAGATACGACGTATGAGGGGGTCGTAGTAGATGACCCAAAGAATCGGGGATATAGTTTCTCCTTGGTCGATTCCATCTTCTACAGGGTAGGAATTGGTGTATCCAAGGTTGGTTATAACTTGATTAGAGCGGTTGGAGAGGATATGTATAAGAAGGTTAATGATTGTTGATGGTAGTTTAATTCTCGTCAGGGCCTTCTTCAGCATTGGGATGTGTATAGAGTCAAAAGCCTTTGACATATCCTGTAGTAAGAGCCAGAGTTCTTGTTTCTGAGTAGTGGCTATTTCTATAATTGAGGAAAGTTGTGAAATTGGCTGTAGGGTCGATTGGAAGGGCAGTGCTGCATAATTTAGTGGTGAGAGAACTCGGTGTTTCAAAAGTATGTCAGAAAGTCTGTTGGTAAGAAGTTTAGTGAAAATTTTTCTAGAGTGATCGATTAGAGTTATCGGGCGAGTATTGCATAAATCAAAGTTATAGCGAGTTTTTTTCGGGATTGGCCAAATATTTGATTTCAACCAGGAACCAGGTGTTCTTTCTAGCCGTAGGCAGGCATTGAACATATCTAGTAGCTTGTCGAGTGCCGATTTGGGTATGTGTTGAAGCATTTCGTTAGAGATGTTGTTTGGGCCTGTCGCTTTATGCTTGGGAGCAGCCGAGATGGTAGATATCAATTCGTCCAGAGTAAAGGGAAGAGGAAGGTTAGAGTAAATTGAGGGGTGTATAGATTCTAAAGGGGCATAGTAGGATTTCCATTCATCCCAGTGTTCTTCGTTTGTAGGATTACGTTTTGTCCAATTTTTAAAATGAGCTGATGTGGCTGTTTTAATTTCAGTTGGGTCAGTAATTATAGTTTCGGTTGTGATAATTTTGTCAAAACTGATATGGTCTTTTTCTTTTTTTAGGATACTGTTTATCATCCTTCTCGTATTGTCCTTGAAGTCGTTGTAAGATCGGTAGGCGGCATTTTTTGTGTGAGCCAAAATTGGCATTGAAATCTCCCAGTAACAATATATGCCATTGTTTCTTTTTAGCTTTTAGAATCCAGAGTGATAATTGTTTTTGGGTGCGAGCTAAGAGGTCAGTATTGTTAGATTGTAA
Source organism: Gigaspora rosea (assembly GCA_003550325.1). Classification (NCBI taxonomy): domain Eukaryota; kingdom Fungi; phylum Glomeromycota; class Glomeromycetes; order Diversisporales; family Gigasporaceae; genus Gigaspora; species Gigaspora rosea. The sequence continues at coordinate 29,209 of QKWP01001235.1, read as the reverse complement.
GTAGGTAGAGATGATGCGGGTTTTATTTCCAGGAAAGAAGAAATCAACGTAGATAGCAGTGCCGGGATAAATATTAATGTCGTGTATATAGGGTTGTAGGGAGTTGTGGACGAGGAGGGCAGTGCCCATACTGGTTTCTCTGTTTTGTGGAGAAGTAGATTGGAAGTTAGAAATGAAAATTTTGTAGTGGGGGTTCGTGTAGGCCCTAGGATTATCTTTTAACTTGGTTTCTGTAAGGCTAATTATGTGTAATTTCTCTTGTAGGCAGTAATCTAGCCAAAGGTGAAGTTTGGTTAGATTATTGAGTCCTCTAATATTGTGAGTGGCTAAGTTTATTTGTTCTTTAGGATTTATAAGTTCAGATTGATCATTGTTGGTAGAATCGTTGTGTAGGTCGGAAGTGTCCGGGGGAAGTAGGGTTTGTGAATTACTCATGAATGATATTGGTTTGATTTTGTTCCGGTACCATGGGGATTGCCCCATCGTTAAGTTTTGGTATTTCTATCATGATTGTATCAGTACTGTCATTAATGAAGATGTCCCAGCCAGGGGGTGGGAAAGATGAGATGGTAAAAACAAATTCGGGGATTGTTTCTACCAAAAAGGTTCTGCGTAGAAAGTCTGCAGCTTCAGGGAATTCTTCTTGTTTGTCAATGGGGAATTTCCATTTGGTTGGAAGGTTACGTTGTTGAATTTGTTGATTTAGTTGTTCAATAGTAGCAGGAAAGCCATTGTCATTTATGTCTGTCTGTTTGTCAGGTATTTGGATCCAGTCCTTTGGAATAGCTCTGAAGAAGTAGTGTTCCCGTAGTGCTCGAGCAGCTATGACTAGCTCCTTTGGAGTAACGATCAGGAGAGTTAGGTTAATCTTTGTTACCAATGCCGGGTCCGTTGGGAGTTCCGGTTTGTCGGTATAATTGAAGCTTATGTATACTTCGGGGAGTGGCTCTGGTAGAGCGTAGTATCTAGGGATTACTTGTAGGAAATGCGTGTATGTGTTCTGGTCTGTAATAGGGAAAGTAAATTGGGTGTTTAATACGAGGTTATTTGGATCAATTGGTAGACGTTTTTTGCTAATGAGGTAGTCATTGGGAAGCCTTTCGAAAGCATAGACCGTTCTCAGCTTGTTGACTTGTTCCTTAAAATGGTCTGCGTCTCTAGGAAAAAAGGGAAATTGCCCTCTGAAGCGAGGAGTGAGTTCTTGTGGGGTCAAAGGGAGAGGAATTTTTTTGGGTGGTAGGTCGAAGTATGAGTCTGGAAGCTTAGAGAAGATATAATATTGCTGCAATTGTTGTTTGTATCCGTATACTTTTTTTAGGTCAGCTCTGTGTGTAATCGGGAAAAATTTTCGAGTTTCTTTATTTAACCATTCTGGGAGTTCCGGAAGTGGTTCACGCTGGTCAGCAATGTAAGCATCGGGTAGTCGCTCGAACCTGTAGTGTTGTCTTAGTGTAATTGCTACCGCTCGTACATGTTCCTGTTAGTGAGAGGGAGGTAGAATGGTAGAATTTTTTGTATTTGTACGGGGATGTTTTCAGACAGGTCCGGTAAGTCAGTTAGAAGTTTGGTACGAGCTTGGTCTGCTGCAGTACGTATAGTGTCAAAATCCAAGGTGGTTTTTATTTTTGCAAATCCGGCTATATAGAGAGTATAGCGGGTGATTTCGTATGTGTCAATAGTAGTGAAGTTTAGATTGGTCCAGAAGTCCAGGGCCAATTTTTTTCTTAGCATATCTGATATTTGATCTTTGTTTTCTTTGTTGATCAAGTGTGCGTTATGTATTTGTTTGTATTTTGCAATTGCGTCATTTAACAGTTCTTGGAATTGTAACTGGTGATGAGGACGTGTGTCGTGTCTTCTTGTAAACGTGCGGAAAAATGCTCGGTCTTTATGTTTAAGCTTCAGCTTTATTGCCTGGGGAATATATTCTAGGGTTGGTTTGGTTTGCATTTTGTGGTAGATCAAATCCCTCAGCTCGATTGGGTTATCGAAAGCAGTAATGATTTTTTCACGTGTCCAGTAGGTAGCGTCAAATGGAGTTTCTTTAAGTTCAGCTAGTTCTGCTCTGAATTGGTTGGTCCATTTGTCGATTAATGTGGTTAGTTCTGGATTTTGTTTACGACGTGGGGCATTATCTCCGGTTAATGCTTGGCTATAAGTTTTGGGGTTAGGTACATCATCTAGAATCGTGCCGGTTGATAGTGCATCCTGTTGGTCAATTTCCATAATGTTATCACTTCGGGTAACGGTGTGGGTCGGATTCTCATCATTCTCATTTTGGCTATCGGTAAAGATCGGGTTATCATCAATTTTGGAGGGCCCGCAGGGGATCGGGACCACGTGGGAATTTTTATCAGTTAGGACCTGGGGATTTTCTAAAAGGGGCAAGGGTGCCGGGGTCTGGTCCGGGTTCTCACCCGATTCGGTTTGTTTTGTTGCTAGGCACAATGATGATGTCATTTCTAGATTTTGAGGGGGTAGGCTGGAATCGCCACTTTTTGCTACATTTTCTATAGCGGGAATAGGTGAAGTGAAGGTTACATCTACATCATGGATTGGTTGTGTATTACGGGTTTTCTTTGTCTGACGTTGGGTATCGTGGTATTGAGGGTCTGGGAGATCTGTTTCCATGTGGTCCATGTTGTGGAACTTTTCTATTTGTGTGCAAGAATGAAGTGTTACCGACAAAGTTTGCAACAATTTTTCTAAGTAAGTTGGTGTGCCGAAGGCTGTTGTTCGGTTTCTTTTCCTAGCGATTGTGGAGTGGGATGATGGTAGGTTACAAACGATGCTACGAGTTAATTAATTACTTAAAATATATGTGCCGTGCGAGGGTGTGTCAAACTTTCTACTGTTAGCTTGTTTGTTTTTATAATTTGCAGTGATGTATAGGGGAGAGTTTTTTTTTTTATTAATAAAGCTTTTTGCAAAAATCAATACTGTATTTTTGCGAAATAATACCCACTTGCTCATTATTTTGAGTATATATACATTGATTAGAGCATGCACATAGGCATTATATTGAGACAAAATTTGATTTTTTAACCTGTTTTTTTAAGTAATAACTATTTGCATTATATATAAATAGCTGTGCCAAGAGAAAACCAGTACTTATATTACAAATACTATATATATAAGGTGCAGAGTTGGCACATTTATCTATTGGGTGAATGGAAAACAACTCCATTGGCATTACTTTATTGAGAATAATTTGTGAATAGAGCCAATAAAGACCAACTAGCAGTATAGTATTGCTGCTGGAACTCTGGAATTCCACTAGAAGACCAATTTTTTCCAGCCTTCTAGTGGTTCTAGTAAGGTTTTTCACTAGAAGAATTGTTTACCAAGAGCCTAAATAATATTAGGATTGGAACCGCCTAAAATTTTTCTTAATCGTTTAATCATTTAACCGTTTAACCGTTTAATTTGGCCGGCATTAAAATAATTCTGGCCCATGACCAACATAATTCTGCCCGGAACTAATAGAGCAATTTTTAAACGGTTAAACGGTTCCAATCCCTAAATAATATTGACCAATAAAAATATACAATGTCTTTATATGATATTAAAGTGGTCTGATTGCAAATTTATTAATGTATATATAAGTTTGTGACTAAAGAATTATACAAATTCCACTTTAAAGATACATACTTTAGATTTGAACATCAAACAGAGCATGAGAATTTTTAATCTGTAATTTATAAGTTTTTTTTTAATTATAACTATTTTTCAAACTTGTGCAAGCTTCAGATAAATTAGATTTTATACAATTGTAATTTTGAACAAATATAATTTTATGATTGTAGCAATTTTCATAATTCACATGATTTATTTTCTTATTGGCACAACAAAATTGACATAATTAATAATTCACATTACTCTATTAGTTATTGTAGAATATAGAAAGTATAAATGAAATATTAATTGTTTTATCAATAAGAAAGATAAATAATATGGATGCTATATTGGTAAATTATCTTTTTGAGTTATATATTCTAGTCAAATAATATAATTATAAACAAATTTTTGTAATGCTTGTATAGTGCAGGACACCTAAAGGCTTCCCAAACTTTAAAAGCTAATAGCATTTAATATAAAAATAATATCCAAAAAAAATGGGCTGCTATTTTATAGTTTAACTAATTTACTACAACTTAGCGGCTCTAATTTTTTAAACTTATTATATATTTTTAATATATATGAGTTTAAAAATGTGCTATTTTTATATGATACAGAAAAAATTACCCCAAAATGGGACAAGACACATGTTTTGGCTAACTGCTATGAGTTAATTTTAAAATATTTTAAAATTAATTTTAAAAATTAATTTTAAAAATTAATTTTTAACTAATCAAAATGCAGAATTTCAAAAAAATATCAAATTTGATTATAAATTTTTGAAAATGGGACAAGTCACGTGATTTCTACCTTTAGATGTTCTGCACTGTATTTAAAAAATTATCTAATGTAAATATAATTTAAAGAACCAATCCCATTTGTTATTATATATATAAATAAAAAAGTTTATTATTTTAAGTTCTAATATCTGGGTTTTTGAATTTAGGCAAATATAGTATTAATTAGAAATGTATGAATATCAACACATAATAATAAAATTTTTACACCTGTGATTTAATACACCTTGCACAAAATGATATCAATCTCATGTAAGATAAAATATATTTTTTGTTAATAATTAAATTAAGGTTTGAAGATTTTATGCATCTGTATGGTTGTGCATCCCTGTGATTGACCAATCAAAACTGATCATGTAATCACATAATCAATTGCTTGTAACTGGCCAATCAATATCAATTGCAAATTTTATAAAAAAATTTTAAGAATTTTAAGAATTTTTTATTAAAATACAACAAATAACAAATTGCACTATAAATAAAAAAAAACACAAAGTAACAAACCTAACCCAAACTTTAATCTAAACCCAAACTCTAACCTGAACTCTAGCCTGAACCCTAGTCTATACTAATTTACACTAATCTAATCTAATTTAATCTAATCTAAACTAACTCTTACAATAATACAACAACAAAATAAGCACCTACAAAGTAACAATATCAAACCCATAGTAAAACTACAAGCACTAATAAATTAAAAGCCAAAACAAAAAGCACTAACAATAAAAAAAGCCATAGTAAATTCACAAATATACTAAAAATTATAGTGAAATTATAAACTCTACATTGGGAAAGTAAAAACATTAATAATCTGCAGTGATCTTCAAATTTATCAAATAAGTGCAGAATCTTGTTTAAAAAATTGCAAAAATCTTCAAAATTTAGATTTTTGCAGTTCTTCGCAGATTTTTTGCCAAAAATCTGTGCAAATATTTAAAAAGTATAATCTTTGCAGATTATAATAGATGCCGTCTTTATAATCTGCAATAATCTCCAAAATTACAGTAACTACTTATCTGCTAATAAGAACACGAGAAGAAAATCAATAAACAAAACAAACAAACAAATAATTAATTAATTAAAGTAGCATAGCAGAAGTTCATTTTGATTGGCTAAAATTTGAATAAATATGATTGGTGACGATCATTTATTTATACAGTCAATTGTAATTTTTAAAATACTTTTATTAGTAAAAATTGTCACGCCATATAAAAATTTTTTTTTGTAATACGTAACGAAACAATAAACTTAAACAACCTATTTTTCGTCTTTAAACCTACTGTTTTACAATGAGAGATACAGTGAGATTCGGTAGTTCAAGAAACTAAATGAGAAGTGAATATTTTGAAAGGTCAGGAAGGTGGTTCACCGATCTAAACAATTAGTATGGTGCGGGAAGCTTTAAATCTCCATAAAAATCGGCTTTACAAAAAATGCTACTCCTTCTTTAAAAATTTATAAAATAAAATACTAATCCACAAGATTTGTTCTTTTTGTTCTAAAGAATAAAACTTGTGGTTTAGATTTTAATTTAAAGCCAAACTGATGGAGCAGTAGCCTTTTAAACATTGCCAATTTTTATCAATTTTATTAATAAATCGTAAAAAGTGAACATATATGTTTTTTAATTTCAGCTAATCAAAATGCTTTGTTTTGGTCATATGATCAAATTTTTTACAATAAAGTTTGAGCTAAATTTTTTTTTATATAATAACATATAAAAAAATTTAACTTGCCACCAAATTTTACTTTACAAAAAAAAAAATATTTCTGCAAATAAAAAAAAAAAACGAGGCTAAAATTCACATTTTGATTGGATGTAAGTACTAAAATGATCAGCAACAAAAGTGAACAAAGTTACGTGCTTGGAGATTTAAAGCTACCGCACCATAAGTGAAATTGTGAGATGTTGTTTTAACTAGGCTTGTTTACCTTACAAGTAAAAAAAAAAAGTACTATTTTGAATTACTATTCTAAAACCTTTTATTGTATATATTTAGGCTATGAATATAATTTATAAAATAATGTTTATAGATACAAAAAGTTGTAATAGTGGTAGTGTTTAGGGTTTTTGGATATGCGTAATAATGTATTGCGAAGCTGATTTAAAGTATTTTTTGTAAAATAATATATTTATCGTGTAATAAATAATATAGATATATATTTCGTGAAATTTAAATTAAAACAGTAATTATTAAACTGTATTAAATGTACTGTAAAAGCGTCTTTAGAGAGTATTAAAAGTTCGTAATAAACTTTATCCGGGTATAGCCGGTAA